>BTPG01000007.1:59566369-59606369 GCA_036245525.1 Semisulcospira habei
AGTAACTCAGTAATCAGTAGATTAGCAACGGCAAGTTCGAAAAATGGTTGTTACTACCAAAACTTATACCGTTGTCAAATAAAGGATCATTGTCATTGTCATTGTCTGTCTGTCTGTCTGTCTGTCTGTCTGTCTGTCTGTCTGTCTCTCTCTCTCTCTCTCTTTCTCTCTCTCTCTCTCGCTAAAACACACACACACGCACACACAAACACACAAACACACACACACACACACACACACACACACACACACCACACACACACACACACACACACACACACACACACACACACACACACACACACACACACGAAACTCTCCCACGTAAACGCAGCAAAGGAGGCATGGCAGCCATTTTAGGATATTCTAACTTCATAACTAACCTATAAAGCTCGGACATGGCTACGACAGGATGTGGATCGACCATGATAGTTCAAGGGTGGTGTCAGAATAGCTTGGCGCCTGTAGGCGCCAAGCTATTCTGACACCACCCTTGAACTATCATGGTAGATTTGTCTCCAGAGCCGTGACGTAGACATGCAAGTATATCTTTAACAAAAAACAACTGATAATTACATCCTCAGCGTGTAACGAGTTAAACAACGATTAAGTTAGTCCTTTTGTACAGCAGTTTTGAAAGACTCACCAAGAATATTTCTGAAGGATATATTGCGTATTATTAACCCTTCGTTGCCTTTTAAAAAGTAGAAAATAGGATTCACCTTTTATTTCTCGAAGAGGGTCGCTTTAAAATCAAACGTTTCACACGTCAAGAATATTTATAAAGAAGACATTGCGAATTATCACCCTTTTATTACCTTCCAAAACGGAGATGATACGATCGATCCTTATTGGTCTAAAAGGGTTGCTTTAAATTCAAACTTTTCACGTTATTAACATCCAACCAACCACCCATTCATCCACTTCTGCGTAAATTCGTGCTAGCTGCAATAAAATTCTCATCCGGCGATTGAATTACAACAAAAACTGTCCAATGCAAGTGTATTTATTGGCTTAGGGGGAAAAACAGTCCTCAAGCAATGAAAAACGACCCAAGGCTTGAAGACAATTGATGAGTGGGAGTGTGTGAACGAATTAAAAGTGTGTTTTTTATATTTATTTCTTGACGCCTACACGCAACAAAACTCTCCCTCACGAAATTCCCAACAAAAGAAAGAAACACGCTTAGAAAGGACAAGCAGGTAGCTCAAGGCAGCAGAGACGTCAGAGTGCTGGTCTGTGATTTTGGACCTTACGCCTTTCAGCCGTAAGGTCCAAAATCACAGACCAGCACGCAGTGCGTGGGCGATCCGTTACGCGGAAAGGGTCGCCGTCGCAGTATGTAGGCGTAAGACTACCCAGCGTGAATCCACCCAGCGTGAATCCACTCAGCGTGATTACAATTGCTCAGCGTGAATCCGCACAGGAGTGAGTGAATCCAGCACAACAGATTTGCGCTGCCATTATTAAGTTTTTTGTTCTTCAGATGCGTTGGTTCACGCTGGGGTGGACTAACGCTGGTAGACTCAAGTAGATTCACGCTGCGTAGATCAAGTTTACGCAGGGTAGATTCGCGATGGGTAGATTTACGCTTGGTGGATTCAAGCAGCTAAAAGATTTACGCCGGGTGTTGCTACGCTTGGTAGATTCACACTGGGTTGATTAAACACCTTTAATTTAGCTCTAAAAAGGAGTATAATCATGACAGCGCTGATCTGACATATCTCATAATATGCATTGTAATCTTCAAAAATCTTTTTAGGGATACGTAAATACGGATACTTTTCTTGCAGTTGCCATTCTCATTATACCACAATGTAAACTTTTTTTTTTTATTATTGTTTGCTTTCTGTACGAAGGCAGGGACCGAGTTTGTCCGAAAACTTCATATTACAGCACTACATTTTGACGATAGCATATCGCGGATTGGCTAACTGATTAAATTTATATATTCACAAAAAGAAACGCGACATTTTTGGAATCATCAGAAACACTGTCGTCAGTATATTAGGGTTAAGGCAGCACAAAAGATATGGCATAGTAGAAGACGTAATTCAGCCTCTCTCAAGTCCCTCTCTTTTGCTCGTCAGACTAAATGCGACATTTATGAAATCATCAGCAACACTAAAGTGTTGCCGATGATTCTAAAAATGTTGCATTTCTTGTACTCGTTAAAGATGTATTAATGGGTAGACCATCGAAAACCGATGATGTCGTCATTGTGCATGACTTCTATTTGTGGGTGCGGGTGTGGCTAGCCAAGCCAATCCTGGAGCCACACCTGCGAGGGCACTGGGGGCACTGGGACGTAGCTATGGGGAGAGTCGACGCTGTCTTTCTGCGAGCTCTGGCACTGGTGATCCGTTCGCGCCGATTGTGTTCAAAGAGCGTGTAGGCTTTCCTGGTGTCGGCACGCCAGCCAGATCTGTCTTGTGCTTGTGCTTCAAGTTCCTTTACCGGAAGACGCAGTACTTGAGGCTGTCTTTTATGCAGTCTTTGAAGCGTTTCTTTGGCCGTCCTTGCTTCCTGTGGCCTTTTGAGAGTGCAAGTGGCATGCAAGAATCATCCATGCGTATGACATGACCTGTCCAGCGAAGTTGTGTCTTTAACATCAAGGCTTCAACACTCACTAAGCCAGCATTATCCAGGACTTCCAGGTATGTCACCTTGTCTTGCGATTTGATGCCCATGAGTGAGCGCAGGGATCTCATGTGGAAACGTTCAAGCTGTTTGAGGTGCTTTCTGTACAGCGTCCATGACTCACAGCCGTAGAGGAGGCTGGGGTCCTCCCCTTTGATCTTGGTGGAGAGCTTGATGTTGTTGTTGTTCAACACACGCGTGCGCAGACGACCCAGGGATTGGCTGGCTTTGCTGATTGCGAGCTGCGATTTCCTTGTCGATTTGATCTTGGTGGAGAGCTTGATGTTGTTGTTGTTCAACACACGCGTGCGCAGACGACCCAGGGATTGGCTGGCTTTGCTGATTGCGAGCTGCGATTTCCTTGTCGATAGTACCGTCAGAAGAGATGATGCTCCCCAGGTCAACAGTCTTCAGCTCGGTGCCTTCTATGTACACTTTGGGTGGGGTGAGGGGGGGGGGGGTCTCTTGTGCATGGGGCTGGATGGTGCAGGACCTCGGTCTTGTTGAGACTGATGGTGAGGCCAAACAGTCGAGAGGCATCCGAGAACCTGTTGACGATGGTCTGGAGGTCAGACTCCGTGCACAGTCATCGGCAAACAGCGCCTCAAGGATCAGTCTCTCGATGGTCTTGGTCCTGGTGTTCAGTCGACGGAGGTCGAAGAGAGAGCCGTCTAGTCTGTACTTCAGGTACACTCCCTTCTCAAGGTCACGTACTGCATGGGTCAGGACACACGTGAAGAACAGGTTGAACATAACGGGGGAAAGAACACAACCTTGTTTGACACCGTTTGAAATGTCGAAGGGTGCGGATGTGTCGCCGTTTGACTGGACAACTCCTACCATTCCATCATGGAAAAGGCGGATGATGTTGGTGAACTTCCTGAGGCAGCCGAGCTTTGCGAGGATGACTCAAAGCGCTTCTTTGTTCAGGGTGTCGAATGCTTTGGTCAGATCTATGAATACGGCGTAGAGGTCCATGTGCTGCTCAATGCATTTCTCCTGGACCTGTCTCACAGAGAAGACCATGTCGACTGTGCTGCGGCCGGGTCTGAAGCCACTCTGAGCCTCTGGGAGTGCTTCCTCAGATACAATAGCTGATCAGGCGGATGAGGATGACTCTCGTGAGCATCTTGCCAGCAATGGACAAGAGTGAGATCCCTTGGTAATTGGCACAGTCTACTTTGCTGCCCTTGTTCTTGTACAGGGAGACGATTGTAGCATTTCTAAATTCCTGTGGTATATATATATATATATATATATATATATATATATATATATATATATATATATATATATATATATATATATATATATATATATATATATATATATATATATATATATATATATATATATATATATATATATATATATATATATATATATATATATATATATATATATATATATATATATATATATATATATTGAGCAGCATTTTGTTTGATATAGTGCGGTTAAGTGGCAGGTGTGATTACGAGACCCGAGTAAAAATGTCCGAGTCGGTACGACGAGGACATTTTGATTCGGGTCAAGTAATTACATCTGTCTGTTTATCGGCACTGTATCAAACAAAATGTTGCTCAATATAATATATGTACCCAGTCCAAAACAAAACTGTACCCGAGTCCTACCCATTACCGCCATTGCTGCTTAAGTGGTCAATTTCGCTATTTTTGGACATAAAACTTCCCAGCTTGACACTACTAACCGAAATGTACTCAACGCAAATCCACCCAGGCGTGCATCTACCCAGTGCAAATGTGTTCCACTGATTTTCAATTTATTTTTAGAACTAAATAAACTCAGCGTGAATATGCACAGCATGATTCCACCCAGGAAAAATAGGCAAAGGCTTGAATTTACTCAAATAAAAAATATCTCAATGGAATAGCAACAGCATACATTTACACTGGGTAGATTTACGCCCAGGGTCATTCAGGCTGTGTAGACTTTCGCTTGATATTTTCACGGATTTTTTTTAAAGTTTTTTTTTTTAGATTTGCGCTAAAATATAGCGAACTTACCCCTTAAGCGCCACTGATAGTGGCACTGTGTGTACTACACGTTCTAGAAAAATCACGTCACCACAAAACTCTTTAACGTCACAATGTAGGGCCCGTATAGTCTGGAAGTCACGTCAGACTTTTCTGAAATGTTGCAAAGAAGGTGACATGACGTAAAGTTTACATGCGCATAGGCTGAAGGGAACTTTACCGTCCAACACCAAGTGTATGCTTCAAACATACAGAACCCTCAAATCTGACACTGCTGAACATGTTTCATCGCTCAAATTCCCTCTCGCACGCCTCCGATGTTGGAGAAAACAGGCGGACAAGCTACCTTATGTGCGACCACAGACATTAATAACTATGTCTGTTTATGAACCTAAGTGTGATACTTCCGATGTGTGTTTGTCTGTCCAAATGGTGACCTAGTTCTGTGCCACGTAATGGACTGTCGACTGACACAGCGCGGAGATTCGTTTGACTGTGTTGACATCGGTGCTTTCTATAATCTCGCGTTTTGATAAGGATAAGATAAGGATAAAATAGTTTATTGCCATATGTTTTCATGTAAAAAAAATTTAAAAAATATAAAAAAAACATTTGAATTTGTCTTGATGTCAGTTACTAAGACTAAAATAACACACACACACACACACACACACACACACACACACACACACACACACGCACACACACACACACACACACACACACACACACGCACGCACGCACGCACACGCACACACACAGTAAACTCTAAAATATGATTTTCATGCTAAATACTAAGCAAATTCCGGTATTAAACACGGCGAACGGGCACGCCTCACTGATTCAGTTATAAGCTAACTGTACACATTCCGACAAGTTCTCACTCGCCACTCGCGCTCTCCAATCAGTCCAGTTGATCAGAGAGAGCGCGAACAGCCAGAGAGAAAAAAACTGTTGCGGAATCTGCTGGTCCTGGTACTGATGGACCTGTACCTAAGCCCTGATGGTAAAAGTTGGAAAAGCTCATTGCGGGGATGGTTGGAATCACTGGAGATAAGACTTGCTCTACGTAAGAACGTAAGAGACACTGCTGGTACAGTGAGTCCAGGCTAGGAAGATCTCTGCCTATGATTTTTTAAGCGGTCTTGACCACCCTGCTCAGGCTGATTTTCTCTTTGGCCGTGATGGAACCATACCAAACCGTGATCGAAAAGGTGAGCACGCTCTCAATCACAGCTCGGTAAAATTGCATCAACATGTGTGCACCGAGACCGAAACTTTTCAGACTTAGTATATGAAATAAAACATGAGCTGTATTATGTCCAGATGAATAGGAATCAATTTTCTTTGGATACCCTCACACTGAGGAATTTATTGGAATGAAATTTGTGACAGACAAGCAAAAAAGGGAGCTATAAATAGAGAAAATTCAGCAGTTTGTAATAATTTGCAATTATCTCTACATGAAATGTACTCTGTGCTAAACAGCTTTCTTTTCACAAAGATGATATGAAATATACTTATCATGTTCCACCTTGTTCATGAAAAACAGCTTCATTGATAAACAGGTTAAGACTAAATTCTTGGAAAACAAAATTCGCAAAAGACATCAAAAGCGAGTGCTTAAGCCCCATCTCTGTTACACATATAATCTGTGAGTGTCCTATTACAATGAATCTGTTGAACAAAAATAACATAATAGTTGATCACTTAGCACAAAATTTGTATGACATCTTACATAGAAATATTGCCATTCCAATAGTTAATATAATAATTCATAGCCTGGTGGGTAAACTATTATAATAAGTAATTTGTGTGTGTGGTTGGATGTTAATTATTGCTATTCTTTGATATTCACAAGTTGTGTGTTTGATTGATTTTTTGTTTTTGGTCTAATATCACAAATGTGTGAAAAGACGTTAAATAAATTCCTTACCCTTTTCAGACGTCGCAGGAAGAACAAGCGCTGCTGTGCTTTTTGGACGATGAGGCGAGTGTTTTCCTCCCACTTAAGGTCACATGACAGGGTAGCGCCAAGAAACTTAAAGTTCTGGACAGTTTCAATGATTTCACTATTGATCACAAGAGGGGGAGGGGGAGCGGACTGTTTCTTTCTAAAGTCCACAATCATTTCTTTTGTTTTGCCGGTGTGCAGTTCAAGGTTGTTGTTATTACACCAGCTAATTAGAGTCTCAACATGACTACCGTAACCGCATTCGTCTGAGTTTGTAATGCACCCCTCCACTGTGGTGTCATCTGCAAATTTCAGACCCTTAGTACTGGCATGGCACGAAGCACAGCCATAAGTAAACAGGGAGTAGAGCATAGGGGAGAGCGCCCACCCCTGAGGCGTGCCCGCGGATAAAATGTGGGTGGATGACACATTTTCACCAATTTTAACGACCTGTGGTCTCATCAACAGGAAATCGAGGATCCAGAGACACAATGCCTTTGGAACTCCGATTTGCTGGATCTTCTGGTACAGTTTGAATGGAAATATGTTGTTAAACGCAAAACTGTAATCAACAAATGAAATTCTGGCATAGGTGTTTCGGATTTCAAGGTGTTGTAAAACATAAGACAAACCAAGTGACGCCGCATCCTCCACGGAACGTTTATCGTGATACGCGAATTGAAAACAATCCAGCAGAGGATCGGTAAGTGTTCGCAGAAACCGGAGGACCAGGCGCTCGAGCGTCTTCATGACAACTGAGGTCAGAGCGACCGGTCTATAGTCGTTTAGAGAGGACACTTTGGATTTTTTTCGCAACAGGAATGACGGTGGAACTTTTGAAACACTGAGGAACAATGCACTTACAGAGAGACATGTTAAAAATGTCAGTAAAGACGCCCGAGAGCTGGTCCGCGCAGTTTCTGAGTAAGCGTGGAGAAATGTTATCTGGACCGAGCAGCTTTCCTGCTGTCTAGACGCTGAAACATGCACCTGACATCGGCGTCTAGAACAATGAAAGGTGGGTTCTCAGTATGACTCCTCACCACAGAAGGAGGTGGGGTTGTATTCTTTTTATCAAAACGACTATAAAAGTCATTCAGAGTGTCTGGAGAGACGCGTTAGAACACGGATAAGCACGGAAAATGCCAGCAGGTTTGTTTATTTAGTCATTTTCTAAGGTTGTCACTATCACTAGCGGACATCAGTGTCGTCAATCTCAATAGTATGGCCATTCGATTCGTGTGTTCGCTGCTGTCTGTTCTCCGTTTAGGTGTATATTTCAAGCGTACGTACACACTAAGAAGTATTTCATTACTAGTGAACATAAGGAGCTTGCTAATGTGACAGTATGAGCATATTTAGCCTTTTTGTTTTTGAAAGAGGCAAGCATCAAGATTGCGTCTTTCTGGTCTGCATGGGATTATGGGAAGTAAATTATATCAAGCAAGTTCATGAATATTAATTTGCTTGCTATACAATATATCAGTGCATGTGTCAAAGAAGGGGAAATTTTATGGAGTGGGTATATATATATATATATATATATATATATATATATATATATATATATATATATATATATATATATATATATATATATATATATATATATATATATATATATATTTGTTTTCCTCCCTACGTCACACGACCAGTAACATTAGCGCAAACTGTACCATGTGACCGTGATATAAAAACCACTGTAGCGAAAAATGGCGACGTTTTATAGCCCTCTCGATGACGCGTTAGGACCTCGTTTTCGAGTCTTGATAGCAACTCGGTTCGACAAAATGGCAGAAAAAGAACGCACTAAAGTAGTCCTATTTGACGTAATACACATCATCTGCCTTATGTTTTACGACGTGAGGAGCCAACTTAAACAATATTTCACCACTAATTACACAGCGCAAACAGCAAAAGCCTTCGCCAAATCCATCTCATCGCCATGCACCGAGACATTTTCAAAGTTCGGGAAACCACGGAACAAAAATAGCTTCCGAGTTTTTTTAAAAACCAATCAGAGACAGCAATCCTTGCAAACCGGCAACACACTGTCGACTGCTCAGCCACCAACATGCCACAATTTCACCAAAGCACAGAGCAACAAATTCAAGAACTAAAACGAAAATACACACCCAGCAACACTATACACAAAGCACGCTATTGCCAAAGTTCTCTCTTCATGTCACTCAATACGGGACTATCTGAAGAAAAACATCTCACGAATTTTCGAAGACTATCTGACATCATGTCAACGCTGTAAAATAAAATCTTACCTTAAAATCCATTTCAGCACTAGTCCTGCTGTTAACAACGAGCGTTTTTTTGGTATTCCTTTTTCCAGATATCCCAACACACATGACACTTTATGATATAACAACGACAATCTGCTGCACACTCGAAGCATCCCCTTCAATCATCTTGAATCTAAAAGCACGAGGCACCATGCCAGCTTGCACAAGCTGTCACATCAGTGGTCAAATTCCGATCGCTTCATCAAAAAGTTCTTAATTTTTCTGAATCACACAGCAGTCAAGAAGCACTGTCACTGTCATACTTTAAGACCTTTTGTAGACATTGCAGCTTGAATCATTCTGTACACAAGCCAAGATTAGCTTTTTACTCGCGAAACTTGCGCTTCACGCGGAATCATGCTACGTCACACTCTGTCTCGTAAAGACTGGGAATCCCCGGCAGAACAAGTATATTCAATGGTGTCACCTATCCGCCACAGAAGCGGCCGTCTTCATAAACCGGATTTTTTAAAAACAATAAACGGAGGAAGGAAAACAAATACGTTATTTGTCGGAGGGGTTCGCTACACGGACCTTTGTAGGCCTTCGGGAGGTCAAAGGAATCATTGTACCCCTCAGGCCTTCGGGGTACAATGATTCCTTTGACCTCCCTCAGCCCTACAAAGGTCCGTGTAGCGAATCCCTCCGACCAATAACTTATAATATTATATATATATATATATATATATATATATATATATATATATATATATATATATATATATATATATATATATATATATATATATATATATATATATATATATATATATATATATATATATATATTAGGATAAGGTTCTTTCACCGGGTACTCCGGTTCTTCCACCCCCACCCACCCCCACCCCCCACACTTTGGTACCGGTTTCAGGCCACTTTCCAAATTTCAAAATACAAGCGATCAAAAATCTCTGTAACTTCAATAGCTGAACTGGCCCTTCGTCTGTCTTGTACTGTGTTTGTCTTAAATGGCGTAAATCCGTGTCTGTTACGTGAATGTGCGTGTTAGGTTTCAGTTCGCGGCGCTTTGAGTCGATTTGCCCCAAAATTGAGAAAAAGCGCCTATATAATAACGGTATTATTATTATTATTATAAGGCAATACAGAAGTGTTAGGAAACATGTCAGCCTCCTAAGTTCTTCTCTTTTGCTCGCCGGCATTAGAAATGCGACATTCTTGGAATCATCGGCAACACTGAAGTGTTTGCCTCTGTGCTTTGCGAACTGAAGTGTTGCCCATGATTACATTTAAAAAAATCGCATTTTGTTTGCTCGTCAGTATATTAAAGATAAGGCAATGCCGAAGTAATAGGAAACGCAAGTCAGCCTCTCAAGCCCCTCTCGTCTGCTCGTCAGATAACTAGTCCGGGTTAAGACGCTAACTTGGAGTCAAATTATCTCCGACCAGTCCAGCATCCGGCCCAAGTACACTAGGGACAGGGATAGGCGATACATAATGTGTAGAAGATAGACATACAGCAATACAGAAAGTAGTCCCTACAGCCAGCACAGAAGGCAGGCCCTATAGTCTTGTAGGAGACCTTAGTCAACCGGCAGCTATGTTTTGAAGAAAATGTTACATCAGAAAGGCACGCAGAGTGCATTATCCGTATCGGGTGTTCACTGTGTTCCGGCTAAAACAATCATGACCCCCTTCTCTCTGTTCCCCCCCCCCCTTTCCAGATCCCCCAGCCTCACCCCGCCTCCCCTCCGCCTCGAGCCCCTCCCCCCCCCCCACCCCCCTTCTCTGCTAGGGCCACCATCATCACCACTTTTCAATATAGGCGTGAGTCGAAAAATGTAACGTCGAGATTTGCACCACTGTGCACTGGGTAGATATACCCCCGGCCTTCACTGCCGAGAAAAAGATATCTCGATACAGGTGCAAGAGGCATAGATCCGCATGAGTCCCCGCAGTCGCGGGGGCTCATGAGGATCTATGCCTCGTGCTGAGACCAGTTTGTATCCATGTTTCTTGCAAAGGTTGTGGCTTTTGGTCTTTGACGAAACAGAATACGTATCCAGTGGCAGGGAAGGGGAAAAGGCCAGTACATAGTAAAGCTGAATTCACTGAGATCGAAGGGTGGAGTAGACGGGCTGTAAAAAGACGTGCTGAGTTGCTTGTTTAATAACTCTCTCTCTCTCTCTCTCTCTCTCTCTCTCTCTCTCTCTCTCTCCTCTCTCTCTCTCTCTCTCTCTCTCCTCTCTCTCTCTCTCTCTCTCTCTCTCTCTCTCTCTCTCTCTCCTCTCTCTCTCTCTCTCTCTCTCTCTCTCTCTCTCTCTCCTCTCTCTCTCTCTCTCTCTCTCTCTCTCTCTCTCTCTCTCTCTCTCTCTCTCTCTCATGATAAAAGTGTGTATGGAGCCGTATTTTCATACCTTCTGTTGATACACGACTGACTTGCCCGGACTTCTGGACTTCTCTCACATTCTTTGCGGACTAGACTGAGTGTCTTAAGTGAACGCTGCGTTAGGGTAGCGCTTTCACTTACATTCCACGGAGCACCTCCGTGTCGAAGCTTTATTTAAGCGTTCTCACCTAAATCGGCGTTTATTAAGCCGTACTATAGACATTGCAGGAAATTGGACTGTGAACACTGATGGACTGTTTTATTTACAGCGATTTGTCTTATTGTGAGTGCTCCGCGGCGTAAGTTCTGTTTTCGTCGTCGTTGCATGTATTTATCTGCGGCAACACAAACAATTCCTAAACAGACGTGGAGTATTTTTGACATTGCTCCTTCAGGGTAGCGTACTTTGATACTTCCCGTATACACTTCAGTAGTGGGAGAGTTTTTTTTTTCTTTTTTTGTTTTGTTTTCTTTTGCAACGCTCAGCTCTTGTAATTCCTGAACGTTTGATTATCACATTAATTTTTTGTCTTCATACGTTATTGTTTTCTTTGATTGTTTTGTTTTCTCTTTACATTGGCTTTCCATCTTTGATTGACGTTTGCTCAACCACCGCTATTGCAGTTGCTATTTTATTGTGAAACAAAATACAGCTGTTAGCGAAATACTCATGGCTAGAGGCAAACAAAAAGAACATAAATTACGAGTGGGTCACCTCAACGTTTTCCATCTTTATAATAAGGTATCTGACCTGTCGGCGTTTCTTAACAGTCCCACACCGTTCGACATTTTCGGCCTTACCGAGTCACGCCTAAATTCAAATATCAGTGATGATGCCGTGAAAATTCCTAATATTAGTGTCTTGAGAAGAGATTCCTCCTGTCACGGTCAAACAGGCATTGCTGTATACGTTCATCACTCTATCGAACACTTAGTCCGTAGGCGTAAAGACTTAGAAACGGCTGAAGTAGAGTGTGTGTGGATTGAGGTCAAAAGCCCATATTGCTCACCGTCATTTGTTGGTTATCTTTACCGCAATCCGGCGTCTAACTTCGAGTGATATGACAATTTTACTACTAACCTAGACAAAGTGTATAAAGGGCAAAATGACGTCATTCTTCTTGGTGACTTTAATATAGATATGCTTAAACCCCATCCCGCATGGGACACTACATTTTCTTTATTTGGCCTAGTACAGCTAGTTAAATCCCCCAGGCCACCAGAATTACCGCCACGAGCTCTACTCTCATTGACCACGTCTATACAAACAAACCGCAGGCGGTGTCCGATGTTAGTGTCTCAGATCTTAGTGTTAGTGACCACTGCCCCGTGATTTATTGCTGGTCTATAAAACTCCCCAAATTAAAGAAACATCGTCATACCACAACAACCTACAGGTCGTTTAAGCATTTCAGTCGTAATGAGTTTCTACACGATCTTAATAACACTCCTTTTGACGATGTCCTTCTCACAGATGATCCAAATATTGCGCTGTCCACTTGGTACAGATTATTCCTTGGAGTATTAGACAGACATGCGCCGATTAGAACCAAAAGAGTAAAGAGTGAGATACTTCCCCCTTGGCTGACAAAAGAAATAATGCATGCCATGTCGGTGCGAAATGACCTAAAAAGAGAAAAGAACTTTGATGAATTTAAAAAGCAGCGAAACCGTGTGAGGTCAATGGTGCGAGCCGCGAGGAGCGACTTTATCCGCAACACTGTCAAGGACAACAAAGATGTGTCAGCAGTGTGGCGGGTACTGAATTCGATCACTCGAGGCAATAGCAGTAGATCAACAACCATCCCCAGTAATTTCTCCGCCGAACAATTCAACGAACATTTTTTGTCTGTTGCGGATTTGATAACTACTCCTAGTCGTGATACAGAGGCTGACATATGCCCCGATTACTTAGTTAATTTCTGCAACAGAAAAACAACTCGCACACTACCATTTAATATCCCCATACTTGCTGTGCACGAAGTGGGCAAACTAATTAGTGACCTAGCTAATAAGAAGTCCTCCGGCTATGATGATATCAACCCACAAATATTAAAGTTGTCTGTACCATACATCATAGAGACCCTTACTTATATTTACAACTTATGTATTCAAAAGAATGTATTCCCTACAGACCTCAAAGTTGCAAAAGTCGTTCAACTGCCAAAATCAAAAGATCGTACTGACCCTAACAACTATAGACCCATTTCTCTGCTGTCAGTATTATCTAAACCCCTCGAAAGGCATATACATAAACACCTGTCTGATTACTTAAAATCGCAAAAGTTGCTACATTCGTCTCAGTCAGGATTTCGCCCTCGGCACTCATGTCATACGGCTCTGAGCAGATTAACAGACACATGGCTTTCAAATATGAATAATTCGCAGCTGACAGGTGTAATTTATCTTGACTTTAAAAAGGCTTTCGACTTAGTGAACCATACAATATTGATTTTCAAACTTAAGCATTATCTTCGAAACGACATGGCTGTTTCCTTTTTTATGTCATACCTCGAAAACAGAAAACAGAAAGTAATTGCTAATGGAGCTTACTCTTCTACTAAAGATGTTAAACTCGGGGTTCCGCAGGGGTCAATCTTAGGTCCTCTTTTATTTTGTATTTACATCAATGACCTGCCTCTAAGTCTCACCTACGAAGCAACACAGTGTGATATGTTCGCCGATGATACCTCAATCCACACAGCTAACAAAGACATACGTGAAGTTGAAAACGGCCTTCAAAAAAGTCTCGACGATATATCAGCATGGTGTAAAGTCAACTCAATGATTCTGCATCCTACTAAAACAAAATCTATGATTATTGCAACACGCCAAAAGCACCAGTTAAAACCTTAAAAGCTTAATCTATCACTCGGCGACGACATCATAGAACAGGTAGCCGAACATCGTCTATTGGGGGTCATAATTGATAATCAGCTGAGGTCGCAGATGCACATTGACAATATTTGTAAAACGGTCTCTAGAAATGTCTTTATGTTATCGAAATTAAAGTATTACACAGATAGTGAAACCAGAAAATTGTTCAGTAGTGCACACATCATGTCACATATAAACTACGCATCGACGTTGTGGGATTGTTGCAGTGATATCCACTTAAAAAGACTAAATTCTTTACATAGGAGAATGGCAAAATTAATTCTTCCCGCACTTGACGACCGAGGAAAAACTAAGTAAAGCTGGATTCCTGCCCCTTCAAAATCATTTTAAATATAACAAAGGGGTACTGATGTTTAAAGTGTGGAACCATAGCGCTCCAGAATATCTAACAGAGTTGTTTAAAAAATCAGATTCCTGCTATGGGAACTTGAGGGGTCTTTATATTGTTCCAAAACCCCGAATAGATATATTTAAATCTACTTTGTCATTTGCGGGTTCCACACTGTGGAACTCACTCCCACATCACGTTAAAGCCACTCCGACATTATCTCGTTTTAAGGCAAGTCTTTATAGGTATCTGACATTACTCAAATAATAATATCTAGTTATTCGTAGACACACGAATGTACGTGTATATTCTAACAATCATGTGTATGTGTGTGTGTCTGTGCGCGCGCGCGCGCGCGTGTGTGTGTGTGTGTGTGTGTGTGTGTGTGTGTGTGTGTGTGTGTGTGTGTGTGTGTGTGTGTGTGTGTGTGTGTGTGTGTGTGTGTGTGTGTGGACGCGTGAGTGCGTTTGTGCGCGGCGTATGCGCGTGTTTGTGTTTGATGTCTCTTTTTATGTATATTTTGTACTTAGTTAGTCGTAGTTGTAGCAACGGCAGGTACGAAAAATGACATAGTCACTGACTGTGTTAATATCTTCACCGTTGTAAAATAAAGATTGATTAATTCATTGATTCTCTCTCTCTCTCTCTCTCTCTCTCTCTCTCTCTCTCTCTCTCTCTCTCTCTCTCTCTCTCTCTCTCTCTCTCTCTCTCTCTCTCTCTCTCTCTCTCTCTCTCTCTCTCGCTCTCTCTCTCTCTCTCTCTCTCGTTATGTAATAGACCAACCTCTCTCTCTCTCTCTCTCTCTCTCTCTCTCTCTCTCTCTCTCTCTCTCTCTAAACGGCAAGTTTGAAAACTGGTCCTGTTACCAATAACTTCTACCGTTGGAAAATAAAGGTTCATTGTTCATTGTTCATTGTTCATTGTTCTCTCTCTCTCTCTGTGATATACAAAACTGCAAAAACCCTAACGATGTCCTGTCACGCTGGTACGAGCTGTTTCTCGCTATTCTAGATAGACACGCGCCTAAGCGCATCAAACGCGTCAAATATCCTGTTATGCCAAAATGGCACTCTGGTGAGATAAAACAAGCAATGGAAGTAAGAGATGAATTAAAACGAGACAAGAAATTTACTGAATACAAGAAGCAGCGAAACCATGTCAAATCTCTCGTTCGTAAAGCACAGAGGCAAAATGCAGAACAAGTTATTGCCGACGGCAAAGACATCCGTTCAGTCTGGCAAGTAAAAAACAATTTCACCAAAGGTAACAGTAAACGATCGCCTAATATTCCGCCCGATCTTACTGCTGATGCGTTCACCGCTCACTTCATAACTGTTGCTCAAACTCTGGCGAAGTCAAATACACCTAGCCCTGTAAACTAAATTTGCTCTCATCAACTACGTCACCATAGTCAACAGAGAGCCTGCGGTCCATTTTTAGTACCGCTTATGACTGTCCTATATGTAGGCAAATCTATTTCCAGTTTAAGGAACAAATCGTCTTGTGGTCCAGATGGTATTAACAGTCAAATTTTAAATCTATCTCTGCCCTACGTCGTCGAATCCCCGACCTTTATTTATAATTTATCGATCAGACATAGCGTTTTTTCCCGACGAGCTAAAAAAAGCTAAGGTAATCCCTCTTCCTAAAAGCAAAGATTTATGCAACCTAAACGAGTATAGACTCATTTCCATATTATCCTGTATTTCAAAACCGCTGAGAAACATATCCATACTCATCTTCTAAACTTTCTGGAGCAAAACATCTGATAACTGCAGCACAATCAGAATTTCGACATCTACATTCGTGCCAAACTGCCCTCAAGCATTTAATTGATAAATGGCTCTCTGCCATAAATGACAGTAAAGTATCAGGTAAATCTTTCTTGACCTAAAAATGCTTTTGATCCTGTCAACCACTATATCCTACTAAAAAATCTACCATTCTATCACATTGACTCAAATACTGTCTCCTTTATATCTTTCTATCTCAGGGACAGAACGCAGAAAGTACTGCTAAATGGCAAATATTCCTCTGATGGTTTAGTAACTTGCGGTGTTCCACAGGGGTATATTCTAGGGCTCTTATTATTTAATCTATTTATTAATGATCTGCCACTGTGCATATCTCATTTAGACGCAAACTGCGATTTTTTCGCAGATGACACGACCATACACACATCTGATAAAGATATAGTACCATTAATAAGGTACTCCAACAAAGTCTTGATGAAGTAGCAGGCTGGTGCAGTGATAATCACATGATTATTAGTATTCCAAAGACAAAGAGCATGTTAGTTACTAAACGTCAGAAACACCAGCATGGCCTACCACCTTTAACACTCTCCTTAGATAGCCAGCTTGTAGAACAAGTAACTAGGCATCGCTTATTAGGCGTTATAGTGGACAACCAATTAAGCTGGGAGCCGCATACTGACTCTATATACAAAACAATCTCCAAAAATCTGTTCCTGTTATCAAAACTACGCCATATAGTTAATACTGATATCCGTAAACTCTTTTTCCATGCGCATATCAAAACGCATTGTGACTAAAGTTCTACCGTCTGGGATGGATGCAGCGAAGTTCTCATGAAAAAAAGTTAATTCCTTGTATCGTCGGGGCATTAAATTATTACTTCCCGGTCCTACTTCGACTGATGAAAAATTAAAATCTCTCAAGTTACTAACATTGAAAAAACAGTTTGAATTTAATCGCTGTGTTCTACTGCACAAGATCATGCACGGAAAACCCCACCCTGTCTAAAAACTCTATTTTCCGACAATAATAGGAAAAACACGAGAAATAGCTCGATCCACCTTCCAAAAATTAGATTAGACATATGTAAAACCAGCCTGTCTTTTTCAGGCGCTAAAGCATGGAATATGTTACCTCCACACCTGAAATCAAATTGTAAGATTAGCGTCTTCAAAGATCGCCTCCATAAATATTTACTTCAGAAGTAATAGTATGTTCGGCTCCCTTATGCTACTATTCGAATAGTTAGTGACAAGTTTCCTATTACCTAATACTTTTCTACTGTTGCTGCAGATTATGTAATAGTTCGACTGTCTGCATTAACATGTCAGGTTTATATCTGTGTATATATATATATTATTTTTATTTCCATTTTTTTCCTCTGAGCGGTGGGGGGGGGGGGGGGGGGGGGGGGGAGGGGGAATGGGTCTTTTTACTTACATATGTTTTGTCTTATGATGTATCGTCTGATGTATTTTTATATGTTTCGAGTAGCAGGACAGTTTGGAAGATAGGCATTGCTATGCCTAAAACTTTTCATCCTGAATAAAAACATTTCATCATCATCATCATCATCATCATCATCATCTCTCTCTCTCTCTCTCTCTCTCTCTCTCTACTTTTTTTTATTATTTTTTTTCTTTCTGATGGTGGGCGGGGGGGGGGGGGGGTATGGGTACTTATATATATTTTATCTTTTGCTGTATCGTCTTATGTATTTTTATATGTGTAGAGTAGCAGGACAGTTTGGAAGATAGGCATTGCTATGCCTAAAACTTTTTATCCTGAATAAAAACGTTTCATCATCATCATCTCTCTCTCTCTCTCTCGCAGTCATAAAACTTTAGTTCAAAAACTTACTGTCTATCAACTAAGCGCAGACACACTTGCCTTCCTTACGTCATATCTGCATGGGCGTACGCAGTATGTCTACGTGAATGGTAAAAACTCATCTGAGGGGGTGATAGAGCACGGAGTACCACAGGGATCGATTCTTGGTCCATTATTGTTCTCTGTCTTCATAAACGACCTTCCATTGCATATATCTGACCAGTGTAACGTGCAGTCTTTTTCCGGACGACGGAACACTAGACGTTTCGTCATCAGATGTAACATGTATGGTGAAGACTCTCCAGGACAGTTTAAATGAGGTATCTGAATGGTGCAGAAATAACGCTATCATACATAATCCCACTAAAACCAAAGGCATGCTGATTACCACACGGCAAAAGCATCAGTTGAACACCCCTCCCCTGCAACTAACACTTAACGGCCAGCCTGTGGAGCAAGTCAGGGAACAACGCGTGCTTGGAATCAACTTAGATGACAAGTAGTGCTGGCAAGGCTACATTACTAAACTGTGTAAAATAGTATCCAAAAATGTATTCCTCCTGTCGAAATTGAGACATTTTGCAGATGAGTGAACAAGGAAACTCTTCTACTATGCCCATATTCAGCCACATTTGGATTATGCCTCATCTATTTGGGACGGTAGTAGCGATGCTAATTTAAAAAGTCTGAACTCGCTCCACAGAAGAGCCATTAAACTAACTGTTGACAGTCCCTCGGAAGTCATTAGCACCGACAACAAGTTCAAGCTGTTGCCACTTGAAAAACAGTTTATGTATAATAAGTTGGTGCTCATGCGCAAAATCATCGGAAACACCAGCCTATCTCAATAGTTTGTTCCACTTTGCTCATACGAGGTCCAGTCGAACCTCGAACAATCTTGTAGTACCGATGCCTCAGCTGGACATTTATAGGTCGTCATTGTCTTCTTCTGGTGCACAGTTATGGAACTCCATTCCTGCGGATGTTAGAGCCGCGCCATCGACCAAGATCAAGCTGCTGAAACATCTAGGCAAAACTTAATTTTTCTTTATCTTTTTTATTGTTATTCTTACATGCAGCATTCATTGCCTTATGCGGAATTTCTCGGATAGTCTGAATTTCCTTGTAACATTTATGAACGCGTGTAATATACCGCTGGCATTGAAGCAAGCCGCATTATGTAATATCCATGACCCCATAGACTTGGCTGGCAGACGGGATGCCGCCGATAGACACAGTTGAGACATAAATGCTCGTGCCGCGTGGCAGTGCTATAGTTTCTTCGCGTCGACCCACGCGCGAGATGGTTGCGGGGTCACTGTAAGATTACTTTTACTGCAGACACAAGAGCAGCTAGCTGTGCAGGGTTTTGGCGCGGGGAGGCTATCACATATGTGTGTGTTTGTCTGTGTGTGTGCGAGTGTGTGTGTGTGTGTGTGTGTGTGTGTGTGTGTGTGTGTGTGTGTGTGTGTGCACGCGCGCATCGGTACTTGCTTGCGCACACGCGCGCGCATGTGCGTGTGTGTTTGCGTGTTGTATGTGTGTTTGTTGGTGCGAGCGGTATTGATTTTCATGATGAGAATAACTGATAGCGGTTTCATGTACAAAATCCGTTATGCTCTTTACATTTGCTGTAGTATAGTTTTTTAGTGATAGCAATGTATGTGTACATGATATATGTGTGTGTTTCTCTGTGTGTGTGTTTCTGTGTGTGTGTGTGTGTGTGTGTGTGTGTGTGTGTGTGTGTATGTGTGTGTGTGTGTGTGTGTGTGTGTGTGTGTGTGTGTGTGTGTGTGTGTGTGTGTGTGTGTTTGGAGGGTTGTGCAGGCTTGGCTTGGCGCCTATAGGCTACAAGCTAATCTTGCACAAACCTGTGCACGCAGCATTTGCACGCGGGCGCGCGTGTGTGTGTGGGTAAGAGTGTGATTTTATGTACGTTTTTTTGTTTTGTAGTGTGTAGCAAGGACAAGAATGAAAACAGGTCTGCGCACCTATTCTTTTAACCTTGGAAAATAAAGTTTCATTTCATTTCATCTCTCTCTCTCTCTCTCTCTCTCTCTCTCTCTCTCTCTCTCTCTCTCTCTCTCTCTCTCTCTCTCTCTCTCTCTCTCTCTCTCTCTCTCTCTCTCTCTCTCTCGTTACATAATAGACCAATGTCTCGCGCAGTACCATGTTTATTAGTAGCCTACATATTTGTTGTAGCAAAGGCAAGTTTGAAAATTGGCCCTGCAACCATTATACTTTCACCAGTGTAAAATAGCAGGTCTGTCATTCTGTCTGTCTGTTCTCATTCACAGCCCGGCTAACAAGAAAATAGCTGCAGCAGCAACGGCAAGTGTGAGAATGGCATTCAGTTGTAAAATATACATTCATTAGCTTCTTAACACATTCAACCCCAGGACCGAAGTCACCAAATTATGAAGTTGAACTCTAAAGGACAGTATTACAATTCTAGAGACAGATCGAGCATGATAGTTCAAAGTTGGTGCCAGAATAGCTTGGCGTCAAGCTATTCTGGCACCACCTTTGAACTATCATGCTCGATCCATGGCATGTTGTGCTGTGTCGGGGCTGAATGACAACTGACTCTCTCTCTCTCTCTCTCTCTCTCTCTCTCTCTCTCTTAGCCACAAGTGGGGTTTACCGCTGTCTTCGTTTCTCCGTGGCGTGCACAATACCACTGGACCGTGGGGACGTGTGCGGTCGCCGTGCCCAAATATTTTGGCAGGCGTGAACGGAATAATCAATAATCACTTTTATTTTTGACTTAATAACCCCGCTGCTCAAACTCCTCCTCCCCTCCCGCTTTACATTTCACTGCCTCTCCTGCTCTCCCTCCCCCCCCCCCAACCCCCTTCCTCCTCCCACATGTACGCTTTTATTATATCCTCCACCCCTTTCCCCACCCCCGCCTCCCGAAGCACATCATCACCAACTGCTCAATTTTCAGGTTCTTGGCAGCATGTTAGTATTACATCCAGATCTATCGTTCACTTTAACCCATTCAGCCCTGACGCACTACAGCAAGAGATGGGTCGACCATGATAATTCAAGGGTAGTGCCAGATTAGCTTGGCGCCTGCAACTGGTGCATAGTCGTTCGATGACGCCTCCCAAATTTGGGAAATGCGGCAGTCGGGCTGAATGAGTTAACACCTTGACTGCCAGAAAAACATGAACACCACATCAACAACTGCAAGAGGTTTAGATCCTCATGAGACCTCGCAGTCCTGGGGGTTCCTGAGGATCGATAGCTCTGGCTGAAATCACTTTGTTTTCACGTTCCTTTGACGGCTGGCGCTCTTTGGCGTTTAACTCATTCACCCCGACGGCCGTATTTCCCAAATTTTTGGAGGCCTCATCTAATGACTGTGCACCAGTTGCAATAGATGGATCGACCATGATAATTCAAGGGCAGTGCTTGCTAGTCGACATTAACTCATTGGGGACGTGCCGCATCCGGATGCGCGGCATAAAGTCGCGTATGCTGTATCAACACGTCTCGAATGTGTTAAATTTTATCAAGTTGCCGGAGCGGTGACACTAAATGCGTACGTTTGTACAGTAGAACCTTTTTTATTTATAGATAGGAAACATGTGTTTCTGCAAAAACGGGGGGCGGGGGGGGGGGGGGGGGGGGGGGGGGGTTAGGGGGGAGGTGGGGGGGTAGGGGGGAGGGGGGGGAAGAGGGAGGGGGGGGAGGGGGTATAATAATACAGGTGCTCTGAAACAAAAGTCTTGAAGGTATGAAGGGTCACAGGGTCTTTAATGACAGGTGATCTTTCGTAATGGTGATCGCTCGAAACAGGTTCTGCTGTAGCTTACATCAAATAGCAAGACAACCTATAAAATCATGAAATCTGAACATGCTGAAATCGTACATGCAACAACTGCTCATCACCACTGAAATGCACTGCCCATTATAAAACAAAACTTTACGAAACGAAAAATCTGATTCTTACCGTGATAAGTCCTTGAATAATACGGTCCTTGCAGTCCACAAGTAAATCACAAATAGATAATGTGCACACAACGAAAGCCTTGTATTTCTGGTGATTTGACGACAGAGAAATGTCCACAATCCAGATAATATTGAATCACTGAGTTCAGCGTGACTTCATTTTCTGATCTTTCGCACCACACGCAGACGCAGCTGTCAGATCACTTCAAATTCGTCTCCACAAAGTCCTCCACCACGTAAATTCCAGAAGACACAGGCGCCAGTCCAGAAACCAACGGTTTCAGCGTTTCACATACTCGATGGATGCTATAATAGAGAGAGATGAAAAGCATGCCAGCGGGACCCTCAGAAAAAAACTGTTTTAGGCATGCAGCCACCTTTTTTGTGCAAGAAAACGTTATCTTAACCCCTTCATTGTGGAAAAAAGGTGAACGCGATCAAACTGCAAGAGGCATAGATTCTCATGAGCCCCGCAGTCGCGGGGGCTCATGAGGATCTATGCCTCTTGCTGAAACCAGTTTGTATCCATGTTCTTTGGACAGTTGTGGCGTGTGCTCGTTCAGTGAACACAGATTTCAGAAACAAAATGTACGCTCTTTGGCAGGGAATGGGTTAAACGATGATTGTTCTCTCGACGGGGAGAAAGTCTCACCCATCACAGCCACCTAAAACCGATGATGGTCTTTAACGACAGGTGATCGCTCATAAGGTTGGTCGCTCAAAACACTTTTGATGCAGTTTCACCCCTGTGAAAACGCAGCTTCTGAAAGGTTTTCAAAATGCACATCTTGCGTAACACATGCTTCGACGATCTTCACAAGACGAATGCTGTATCAAATTCCCAACTAGAATGACCTGATGGCCGTTAGGCAAAAATTATCGGGCCGGAATCGGCCGCACTCGGCCCGCGCTCGGGTGTGCTGACTCCGGGCCAGTGGCCTCTTGTGTGACTTCACTTGACGTAGCAACTTGACGTAGTAACTTGACGAATGAACGCAAGTTGTTGCCGTCATTTTCTTCATTAGAGGAGTCATGAATGCATGAGGTCCTACCACAGTGATGCCCGACTAACTTGAAGTGACATAACGGCGGTCAGTTTTCATTTTCACGCGACTGTAGAGTCCCAGTAAGCATAATCTCATCGAGGCGACGTTGGCCGCTCTTGTCACAGTCTCGGGCACGCACGTGCGGGCCGACAACTAATACGGCCCACGTTAGCCCGAGGGTGTCGACGTGTTTATCGGGCTGAGAGTTTTGCAGTCTCAGAGACGACGTGAAATAACGATTATACTTTTCCGCGTAATTGAATCGTCAAGTTTACCGCATTAGCACATTCAGCCCCAGGGCCGCATTTCCCAAATTTTGGACGCGTCACATAACGATTGCGTATCAGTTACGGGGGATGGATCGACCATGATAATTCAAGGGTAGTGCCAGATTAGCTTGGCGTCGTCAGGCGCCAACTAATCTGGCACTACCCTTGAGTTATCATGGTCGACGTGATGGTGCTCGGCTAATCTGGCACAAGCTTTGAATTATCATAGTGGTGATGGATGGCGCTAAACTAATCTGTCACTACCCTTGAATTATCACGGTCGACTGATCTATCTCTTGCTGTAGTACGTCGGGAATGAGGGTCTCGTAGAATTTTTTTTTTCTTCTTCCAATGGGTCTCTAGAGCTTTATGACATGTCAACATAAACTGTTATGTGCTAGTCTGTGATTTTGAGCCGTTTGACTCGGAATCGGTAAGGTTCAAAACCACAGACAAGCAGACAAGTAGTCCGCACACGAAAAGAATTTTCTCACTGTTGCATGACGGTAAGGTAGACTTCACCACATACTTTTGTCGACGCTTTGAGCCGATTCGCAGAATTGCGTAAAGCGACAATATAATAACCGGTATTATACTGCGCTTTAACCCATATCATAATGAGGCTATAAGCTTCAAATATGTACACTGCCATATGCAAGCTACATTATAGTACTCATAGATAAGGATATAGACCAATGGCTTTAGTTCAAGGGTGGTGCCAGAATAGCTTGTCGCCTAGAGGCGCCAAGCTATTCTGGCTCTGCCCTTGAACTATTTTAGTCAAACTTATTTCACACACTGGTGTATTCCGAATGGTAAGGATTAAAGCGCCCTGCTCAGGCTTTTGTCGCGATGATTCCTGCGGGAATCATCGCGACAGAAACCCCGCTACCGACAGCCATTAAGGTTAATAGTTGGATATGTCCCCTTCATGATGTCTTACAATTATCCTGGGCAAAATGGCTAACTTAAACTAGCAAATATGCTTTTTTTTTTTCGTAAACTGATCTTTAACCCATATACTGAGGCTAAAAAGTTTCAAATTTGTACACTGCCATATGCAAGCTACATTAAAGAACTTACAGATAAGGATATAAACCAATGGTTCTAGTGCAAGGGTGGTGCCAGAATAGCTTGGCGCCTAGAGGCGCCAAGCTATTCTGGCACTACCCTTGAACTATTTTAGTCAAACTTATGTCACACACTGCTGTATTGCGAATGATAAGGGTTAAATAATCTGAACCCTCCCTTTTTTCCCCGAGGGGACAAACCTTATCATTGCGAATGACCAAATTATTTAGTTACCGATGTGGCTCTTGTTTATTTGCGGAATGAAAAGGCAGAGATGGTTCGTACATTTCAGTTTTCCGTGCCCAGGTAAAATCATTGGTATATTCAGCGCGTTTAAACCCTTTTCATCCTGGTGCACTACTGCTGGAACTTAATGTGACTAAGATAGTTTAAGGGTGGTGCTAGACAAGCTTGGCGACTCAGGCTGACTGATCTATCTCCTTATCTCTAATGTTGACTTTATAGGACATTTTTATTTAGTTAGCCCGGGCTCAGGATGTAATGGGTTAAATTGAGAAACCGTACAAACATTCGATATTGGATTTCAAGCTGTTAAGAGACTTTTTAACCCCTTCGCTGCCAGTAGACGCAGATTGTGATATGAAATCTGTGTTAACCCATTGTGTCCCAGGTACAACATTTTGGAGTGACGGTCCTCCGAGGACTGCATTGCAATTAAAAAGACAGACCGACCATGATAGTTCAAGGGTGGTGCCAGGATAGCTTGGCTCCAATGGGCGCCAAGCTACCCTGGCACCACCCTTGAACTATCATGCCCAATCTATATGTTGCTGTGTTGTGTGGGGACTGAATGAGTTAATTTAATGCCCAAAAGACCCAGCCGTCGAAGGCCATGGACTCAAAGCGACTGCTCCTAAGGATTTATATCTCTTACAGCTGAACTGTGCTCACTCAGTTTTTCTCGGACATGGGAGTCACAGAGCCCTTAGAAGGTGATATGATGAAGAGCAAAAGAAATGCGACATATTTTGGAATCATCGGACACTGAAGTGTTTCCGATGACTGATTTGAAAAAATGTCACAGTTCTTTTGGTCTTCATTTACAGTTCAAACAGACAAAAATTCGTCATGACATGCAACTTAAAGGTAGTCCATTTAAAGACGAAAAAAAAAAAAATTAAACGCAAACATGCACTATACCTGACACCGGCTGTCTCCCTCGATTCCCTACCGGCCGCAAGTGAAGCGAATCGAGGGGGACAACCAGTGTGGCATCTGTCCGTCAAGGACCTATCATCCATAGAAAACACCGAGGGAAATAATACAAAAGTGTCACGACAGAAGCCTTAAATGGAAATTGGAATGCACCGAACCGCAAATTACACTCCGTCTCAAAAAATAAAAATAAACGACAAATAAGGGGAAAATAGCATAACAACCAAATAATGAAGTAAACCGGTTGACTTCACTAGCAAATCTGTCTAACACAAACAGTTTGCAATGACTTATTTCACGAAGAGAAAAAAACCGGAAAAATATTACCTGTTAAAAACCATCGATGTTTTTGTTTTCTCCAATACAAACTAAACCACAAATATTTCACAAACTCCACCAAACAAAAATAAATAAATTAAATAAATAAATAAATAAATAGATAAATAAATAAATAAATAAACGGCAACAAAAGAAGATGACCTGTTGAGTCACAGTCGAGACGTGCCGCATTCGGATACGCGGCTTTAAGCCGCGTATCCGAATGCGACACGTCTCGAGGGAGTCAGTTGCTGAAATACCTTTAATCAATGGTAATTGCAACACACATAATCACAAACAATTCGCTCACTCCACCGTAACAAAAATCTGAAAGGTACTATAAGAAAATATTCGCCTGCCAAATACCTTCAGTCAATGGTAATTCCAAAACACAAATACACACACCGACTACACTGGTCACTTGAATAGTTGTGTATTCCAATTTTAGAAACTCCACGCAAATGACACGACGGATTCACAGGCGGAGCAACGAAGCAGTTCTGAAGAAGACCAAAAAAAAAAAAAAAATTAGCACTGTCCGCCGCCGCTTGGTGTGATTTCAGTATCCATCCCCAAGCACCACACAAACGCACACACGCACACTTGACTGTACTGAACTGTAGCTAGCGCCCGTTCTCACGCTGAGTTCTCTTCGCATCGAATGCGCTTTGGCCATCGAACGCCTGAGCCCAGAGACCGCCTCGTCAGTCCGCTCAGCCTTAGCACGCGGCAACCTCTCCCTCACTCTGAGGTTGGGTATGAGTATGAGTGGGTGCGGCAAGAGGCATAGATTCTCATGAGCCCTGCGGATGCAGGGGCCCATGAGAATCTATGCCTCTTGCAGATGGGTTACGGAAAGAACAGAATTCAAGCAGAGACGAACGTACGCACGCTCTCAGTCTGAGAGCTGAAAGATTTCTCCAGCTCTCTCTCTGTCTGTGCGTACGCTAAAATAGCAGCATCTCTTACCACAGACAAGAAGCAGAGAACATCATACAAAAAGAGGCCCCCACTACAGAGTCTTAACATCTCTGAACAGTGGCGTGCGATCGCCGTACAGGAACACAAAGCCAAGGGCGGGAACCACAACAAACAACCGATCGACTCCGGCAAGGGTAAAGGTGCCGCGTAGGAGAAAGGCAGTGGACGTTGCTGATCAGTGACTTGAAAGGATACGCCGGAGGGATCTATACTAAATCAGACCAAAGTTCAGATACCAAATCAAAAGGAAAAAACAAAAAACAAAACAAAAAAACACACATTAAGCGTTTAGGGTTTATCGTCTTTTGTCCACCACAGAGGTGATCTCAAAGGTGGGGCACCGCATAGGATTTGAACAAATTTTGACCCCAGCTGGAGTCGAACCCGGGTCCTCTCAGACGAGAGTCGGACGCTCTACCACAAAACAAGACTAATAGAGGAGTAGGTGGAGCTCGTACGGGCTTTTCCCATCTCAAGCAGATCACGTCTGGAAATAAACTGAACTCTCACAATCTGCAAGTCTGGCCGGAGTTCAGATCCTCCTAAGATAATCATGTAAATTAGACGACACGTATACATCTATGCCTTCAGATGCAAGTATGTACTTTAACTCATTCGCGACCTGCCGAGACGCATCCGGATGCGGCTGACCGCGAATGAGTTAATCTTGTGTCGCTAGCCCGGCGAAAAGCCGTCCAAGCAATCAAAACTTTCCCTCGCTACAAACCTTAACCCCTTGAGGGCGGACAAGACATGTCTCCTCCGCACAGCGGTATCGTCAGTAGCAGTCAAGGAGTTAACTTATTTTTAGCGTCTGCCTTGGCTGGGAAGAGAGGGATTTGCATCTGTGTCGTGCGCACTGGGCACGACACTAGAGGTCACTTTGGGCCCGGCTGGCTCCGTCCTCTTGCACTGACTCCCACACTGAGCAGAGCTGGACTACAGACACGTTCGCGATGGCTCAGTGGTACTAACCGCCAAATATGTCAGCGCCTGAAGCCACTTCCCACCAAAGCTTCTTAAACCCGTCGACTTTGCACGATCACGTCCGATCCATCTCTTGCGACTTGCACATTCCCGTATCTTCATTTTTTAAAACCACTTCCCTGAGAAAAAGCGAACGATGACGATCCAGCTGCAAGAGACATAGATCTTCATGCGCCCCCGCAGTTGCAGGGGCTCATGAAGATATATGCCTCTAGCTGACACCATTTGTATCCACTTTCCTTGGACGGTTGTTGGGGTCTTCTGCGTTGAAATTAACAAAGATTTCACTGACAAACACAGTCTGCGACAGCTCGAGGCCGGGAAGGGGTTAACTGAAATGACCTGCTAATGGCGGGCTTTGCTTGCTAAACTTCGCTGATGAAAAGGATTATCAATTTTGTCTTGCCTTCACTGAGATTGCTCTACACTTCTGTTCACAATCCATGTGAGCAGGCACAAGTACCAGAGGTTTTCCGCTGCCTTTTGAATGTCAGTAACGGACAGGAACTCTTCCGCGTACAAATGGTAAAGAAGAGCAGAAGACTCATCGGAGTCTTTCAGTTTACGACATTCAAACGTAGTAATTTAAATAACCGCTTTTGTCCGCTATTTTTGTAAGACATACTAAGAACGTTTATAAAAGCGATATTGCAAACTATTAACCCACTGCCGCCTGCAGTAGGTTGCAAACTATTAAACCTTTACCGACTGGAGTAGGACGATTTTAAACCTCTGAGTTACGGCGCCATGGGTAAGGATTTTTTTTTCTTTCAGCAGACGATGAAGAAAAAAACCCGCCTATGGTGATGGTGTGTGAAGCCGTAAGGTCCAAAATCCCAGACCAGCACACATAATGCGAGCCACTTGGATCTAGCAGTGAAAGGGGGAAAAAAGAAGAAGAAATGTCCAGTGGAGTTTTATGTCAACTGATCATTATAACTGTAGGAATAAGCACCGTACTAAACCGGTAGGGAGGTGTGCAGGCCATTTGCTGATCGGTAATATAGTCAGTCGGTCAGATTATTGTGCTTGCAAGAGGAACAGATGTTCATGAGCCTCCTGCATAACATGAATCTCTGGCATTTACATCGCTATACTGAGGGAGTAATATGGTAGAGTGAGCCCGCCACAACCGTGGTCTCTCTCTCTCTCTCTCTCTCTCTCTCTCTCTCTCTCTCTCTCTCTCTCTCTCTCTCTCTCTCTCTCTCTCTCTCTCTCTCTCTCTCTCTCTCACGCGCACATTAAGAGCCACTGTGACTATGCGTCCTCTTTGTGGGACGAATGCAGCGAACGTCATATTAAAAAAGTCAACTCGCTATATCGTCGTTCAGTTAAAATAATTATTCCACACCCTACTTCCACAGACCAAAAGATAAAATCTCTTGGCCTGCTTCCACTGAAGAACAACTCAAATTTAACAAATGCGTCCTCATGCACAAAATATTTCATTATCAAGTCCCCGAGTATCTGTGCGCGCTATTTAACTTCAGCCCTAGGCATCAGCTACACACGAGACATGGCTTGCTTCATTTACCCCGACCCAGGATAGATCTCTACAAGTCAAGCCTTCTATTTTCGGGCAGTTTTGTCTGGAACTCATTGCCATTGAACATTAAATCATGTTCAGGTAAAACCCATTTTAAACGAGCTTTGCGAACGCACTTCCATTCAGCCTGACTTCACAGTTTGCAATATAAGAGTATTGTTGTTGATAACACGTGAAAGTCAAGTATTTTCTCTTTCTCCTTACATTTGTAAACTGATAATCCTTGGTCTTGTCGGTGTCGCTATATGCTCTTGATGCTGCTGATTCTTTGACAATGTCTTAGCTGAGTATAATATTAATGCTATGCACTCATTTATTTCTCTTACTTTTGTGTTGGTGGCAGTTACTACTTCTCCAATACGACTTTTTTTTTTTTTCCCTTTCATTGATTCACCTATTGTGTTTGTTTTTTTCCCGTAGTTTTTATTCTTCTTATTATTATTATTGTTATTATTTGCATGCTATGTTTATTTTCCTGTTATGTTGTTTGTTTCCAGGACAGCTTGTAAGACAGGCATTGAGTTGCCTAATAGCTTTATCCTGAATAAATAAAGATTCATCATCATCATCATCATCATCTCTCTCTCTCTCTCTCTCTCTCTCTCTCTCTCTCTCTCTCTCTCTCTCTCTCTCTCTCTCTCTCTCTCTCTCTCTCTCTCTCTCTCTCTCTCTCTCTCTCTCTCTCTCTCTCTCTGTTTCATGTACCGTGTGTAATGCATATTAGCCAGACGTGGGTCGGGACTGTGCTTCGTCTGACGCCCCGGACAAACATCTCGACACCACGTTTGTCCGGGCCTTTAATCCAATGTTGGAGCCGTCTCGGGGTCTGACCTATCTCTGATTTACGTATTTCCGTGTGTGTGCGCGTCTGTGCGTGCGTGCGCGTGTGTATGTGTGTGCGAGCGCGTGTGCGTGCCGGCGTGCGTGCGTGCGTGTGTGTGTGTGTTAGTGTGTTAGTGTGTGTGTGTGTGTGTGTGTGTGTGTGTGTGTGTGTGTGTGTGTGTGTGTGCGTGCGTGTGTGTTTTCATGTAGTTTGTAGCAAGGACAAGAATGAATAAAGGTCTGCGCACCTATTCTTTTATCCTTGGAAAATAAAGTTTCATTTCATTTCATTTCATCTCTCTCTCTCTCTCTCTCTCTCTCTCTCTCTCTCTCTCTCTCTCTCTCTCTCTCTCTCTCTCTCTCTCTCTCTCTCTCTCTCTCTCTCTCTCTCTAACGGCAGGTACGAAAAATGATATAGTCACTGACTGTGTTAATATCTTCACCGTTGTAAAATAAGGATTCATTGATTCATTGATTCTCTCTCTCTCTCTCTCTCTCTCTCTCTCTCTCTCTCTCTCTCTCTCTCTCTCTCTCTCTCTCTCTCTCTCTCTCTCAGTCGCTCTCTCTCTCTCTCTCTCTTTCTCTCTCTTTGGTGCTTGCTAGCGTGAGTGTGTTCGTGTGTGTGTGTGTGTGTGTGTGTGTGTGTGTGTGTGTGTGTGTGTGTGTGTGTGTGTGTGTGTGTGTGTGTGTGTGGACTTTGTTTTGTTTTGTTTTTGTCTGTAGTTTGTAGCAAGGACAAGAATGAAAAAAAGGTCTGCGCATCTATTTTTTTATCATTGGAAAATAAAGTTCTGGCAAGAGATAGAAATCTGTCTGCCTGCAAGAGACATAGATTTTAACGAGCACCTGCAAATGCAGAGCTCATGAGAATCTGCGCCGTTTTGCCTGCAATGTAAAACTCTGTGTCATTTATACTTATTGAATAAACGGGAGTTGTCCACGCACTGGTATGAGAGCTCTACAAAAGTAATGAATGTTGGTGTCATTTCTAAAAGGCGTACCAGCAGAAATCTGAATGCAAGAGACATAGAGACATTGATTCCCATCGCCCCTGCATATGCAGGGGCGCATGAAAATCGATGTCTCTTGCTTGGGAAAGTAGTCATCTGTACTGAATGAGGGAGTTATTTTAGTACGACTGCACCACGATAGAGCTGCTACTCGCCAACGTCTCATATTTAGTAAGTTCTCGGACTGACTTGACGAAAGTTTTAAATTTTAATTTGGTGGGCTTTGTACAGTAATACATACTGAAATCTATATACAACAGACATAGATACGTGCCCATGCAGATAAAGGGGCCCATTATAATCTATACCTCTTGCGCAACAGAAATCTTGTACATAGGCCTACATCTTGAGGAAGTTATTTTGTAACAAGCGTAATGGTATTTCTTTTTCTTAAAAAATAGATTACTGGTAGAAATCTGTCAAGTTCTGCAAGAGACGTATAGGTTCTCATCAGCCTTTGCACAAATTATTGTGCAGGTGCTCATGATAATCTATGCTTATAGCTAGCAAAGTAGAAACTTGTTTCATTTACGTCAGTAGACTGTCGGTACGAGTAGAGTACTGAGAAAGTTGAAGGGATTTTTTTTTTCTTCGTCAGGAATGGAATGGAGTACTTGTTTGCAAGAGACATAGGTTCTCCTGCTCCCCTGCAGACTTGTCATTTACATCACCAGAACTGATGAGGCAGTCATGCCGGGAGCCTACGGCTAGGAGTACGGATGTGTGCGTGTTGGAGGACAGAGCTTGAGTGCACGCATAGCGGCCTGAAAAAGAGAGAGAGAGAGAGAGAGAGAGAGAGAGAGAGAGAGAGAGAGAGAGAGAGAGAGAGAGAGAGAGAGAGAGAGAGAGAGAGAGTTAATTAGCGAGCCAATGAATCGTTATGTTACCACTGAATGCCATTTTCACACTTGCCGTTGCTCCTGAAGCCATTTACTATATATTGCTAGCGGAGCTGTGAATGAGAGAGAGAGAGAGAGAGAGAGAGAGAGAGAGAGAGAGAGAGAGAGAGAGAGAGAGAGAGAGAGAGAGAGAGAGAGAGTTAATTAGCGAGCCAATGAATCGTTATGTTACCACTGAATGCCATTTTCACACTTGCCGTTGCTCCTGCAGCCATTTACTATATATTGCTAGCGGAGCTGTGAATGAGAGAGAGAGAGAGAGAGAGAGAGAGAGAGAGAGAGAGAGAGAGAGAGAGAGAGAGAGAGAGAGAGAGAGAGAGAGAGAGAGAGAGAGAGAGAGAGAGAGAGAGAGAGAGAGAGAGAGAGAGAGAGAGAGAACAATGAAACATGAACAATGAACCTTTATTTTATAACGGTAAAAGTATTTGGTAACAGGACCATTTTTTAAACTTGCTGGTTACTACCATTAAGCTAAGAACTACCATTCAACACTATCACAAACAAAACAACAGTTTCACACGAAAATAAAGTGAGAGAGAGAGAGAGAGAGAGAGAGAGAGAGAGAGAGAGAGAGAGAGAGAGAGAGAGAGAGAGACAGAGAGACAGAGAGACAGAGAGAGAAACAGAGACAGAGACAGACAGACAGACAGGGAGTCAGACAGACAGACAGAGACGGACAGACAGACAGACAGACAGAGACAGAGATCGAGAGAGAGGGGCAGACAGGCAGAGACAGAGAGAGATACAGATACAGATTCAGACAGGGACAGGGACAGACAGACATATACAGACATACAGACATACAGACAGACAGACATACAGACATACAGACAGACTAAAGGATAATATGAGAGAGAGAGAGAGAGAGAGAGAGAGAGAGAGAGAGAGAGAGAGAGAGAGAGAGAGAGAGAGAGAGAGAGAGAATTAACGAACCAATGAATCTTTTACAGCTGTATGCCATTCTCACGCGGCATGCGGCGGCCGTGAGTTGCTGCTTCTATATTTACCTGTGAATGAGAGAGAGAGAGAGAGAGAGAGAGAGAGAGAGAGAGAGAGAGAGAGAGAGAGAGAGAGAGAGAGAGAGAGAGAGAGAGAGAGAGAGAGAGAGAGAGAGAGAGAGTTATGGTTGTCCCGCGATAAGTGAAAAAAAGTTATGAATGGTGGTATAGCTCCAGACAAGCAAATCGATAACAAGTTTGCTTTTAATGCCACGGTACGCAACACATAGGCGTACGAAGCACACGTGCGAGGCATCAGTCGGTCTTTCGCCTCAGGACTTTAACTCATTAAATGCCCCTGCATTAATGCTGCGAAAGTGTCGTATACATACACTTTCGCAGCTATTGAAACGGGGGCGCCTTGAATGGGTTAAAACCGCGAACATTGTACATTCTTAAGACGATCAATAATGTTCTGCAGATAATAAAACTATCTACATTTTTTCGCTGGTTATGTCATGAACGTTATATGGGCCTACGTGTATTTGTCGCCTAATCAATTCTGCCAAAGCGAAAATTAACACATTTTAGACATGCTGCATAGGCGGCTTTATGCAGCGTATCCGGATGCGGCACGCCTGGAATGAGTTACAGTAGAACCATTCAACTCCTACACGGAGTCCCGCACCAATAGCTGCGAAAGTGTCGTATATGACGCTTTCGCAGCTATTGAAGCGGCGCCTCTTGAATGAGTTAAAGTGGGCACAAGGAAACGTACCTTCACGTCTGCGGTTTTGGAACTTGCCGCTAGGGGGCGCAAGGTTTAGATTCACAGACAGGATGGCATTTTTTTGTCCTAATAGGGCTATAAATAACTTTTCTACGGCCGATGAATCAATGGCTGTGAAATTTACCTTACAGACACTTGGTTGATTGATTTGAACGGCCGAGCAAGGGGCATTGCTGCAATGGCTATCACGGAGTGAGGGTCGATTGTGCGACAGAATAACGGCAGGCATGACTGCAACAATATAAAAACTATTTTCTGTCACATTAAAGTTAACCTCTTCATTGCTGAAACACGAGGAGCGCTCACAAATTTCTATGGTAACCTCTTAATTAACTTGAACAAATTTGAGGTTTTCCAGAAACCAATCCCCCTCCCTCCTCTCCACCTCCCCCCCCCCCCAAAAAAAAAAAACAAACAAACAAAAAAAAAATAAAAAAATTAAAAAAATAAAAAAATAAAATAAATAAAAATAAAATAAAAATAAAATAAATAAATAAATAAAATAATAATAAATAAATAAATAAATAAATAAATAAATATTAAAAAAATAAATTAAAAATATAAATAAATGTAATAATAATAATAATAATAATAATAATAATAATAACAATAACAATAACAATAATAATAATAATAATAATAATAATAATAATAATAATAATAATAATAATAATAATAATAATAATAATAATAATAATAATAATAATGTTTAACAAATATATTTTGGTCAGAGTATGTAATCCGAAGAAAGAACCCAACGAAGAAGAAACACGTTTAGAAAAGACAGTCACGACACATTTTATTAATACTTCAAAATAGACATAGAAACAGGTACACGATTTGTAACTTACACAGGGTTCTCCTCTGCATTTGCTCACTGGGCAGTCACTTTTTTTTTTTTTTTGGTCTGGATTTTAAAAGAAAAATGTTATCCAAAGATTTATATTTTTACTGCTGAGCTATAGGTTCTAAATTTTGTCTTGAAATCAAAGTAGGCGACGGCGACAAAACATAATTTCAGGCCAAAATGTCACTTACGAGGTTGCACGTTAACATCCATCGACATACGCAAGACGAGTCGCGGGGGCTCATGAGGATCTATACATCTTACATTTGGGTGGCGTTCGCTGTGGTTACCGACAGTGAATCGGCCAACCAGTTAAAACCGTGACCGAGAGATCAGATCCTTCAACTGATCATGAACTCGTGTTTATTTTCGTGTGATGTAATCGCTCACTCTAATTACGTGTTTTCAAGTTTTGCTTGCAGCACATCGTAATCTTAAATCGTTCGCCCATGACTCTAAACGACCGTGCGCGGGCCAACAGGCGGCCGGCGTCGGCCCGAAGGTCTTTTCCTCGCCGAATACTTACTGATCCCGTTTGGCCGTTTCTGCACGAGCTGACTGAAATCGCAGCATTCTCTGGTGGGTTTTCCCTTAAGTTACCTCCCCTGGATGTTAGGAAAGGTATCCCTTTAAATTTTAGATTAATCATTCAGCCCTGACGCACTACAGCAGGAGATGGGTCGACCATGATAATTCAAGGGTAGTGCCAGATTAGCTTGGCACTGATCTATCTCCTAATCTGGCACTACCCTTGAATTACCATGGTCGATCCATCTCCTGCGACAGGTGCATAGTCGTTAGATGACGCATACAAGATTTGGGAAATACGTGCGTCGGGCTGAATGAGTTAAGCACTTCTGATACGTGAGCAGTCTCTCTTTAACCCGCTCACTGCCCGAGTACAGAAAAATACCAAGTGCAAGAGACACAGAGCTTATGAGGATCCTTGACTTGCTGTTACAGTGAGTCTCCCTTGGCTCCGTGAGGCAGACCGAGCGGTCAGCAGTGAGCGAGTAACGGTTGTGATTCTCAGCGGCCGGTTGCTGTGGAAAAAAAAACAACTTGGACAGACTGACTGACTGATTGACTGACTGACGGACGGATGGATTTACTGAGTGTTTGACTGACTGACGCATGGAGGGAGACGGACGGAGAGACGGCAGGACTGATTGACTGACTGACTGACTGACTGATTGATTGATTGATTGATTGATTGATTGATTGATTGATTGATTGATTGATTGATTGATTGATTGATTGATTGATTGATTGATTGATTGATTGATTGATTGATTGATTGATTGATTGATTGATTGATTGATTGATTGATTGATTGATTGATTGATTGATTGATTGATTGATTAAAATCGTAGTCTACAATCCTTTACACACGCTCTATCTTGTCTGTCGTTCTGCACGCGCAGATTATACAAGCTCCTAATTCGAACACTTATCGTGTTTTATGCCTCTTGACGATAATTAACCCTTTGAATGTCAGATTCACCATTTCGATAATACCTTAATAAGATCAACTCATTTTCTCCTCTTACTGCTTTTCTGACTTTTTGCGAGGCTCACTTCCTCGACCCCCCCCCCCCCTCCGCCTTTCCCCTATACACACCCTCCTCCCCTCCCCTAACCTCCTTTCCCCCCCCCCCCCCCCCCCGAACATTCATCTCAAGTGTTTGCAACTGCAGAGTAAGGTTGTATCTGGCCATTTATCAGTCGGGGTTTCGCTACACTTGACATGAGGTAATTTTATCTTTTGAATGTCTTATCAACCCTATTGACATACACACAACCACAAACAGTTTGCTTTTTCTATGTAGACTCTGCCGGCATTAGCAAAAGCCATGTATGTTCATTTTTTTAACTAGAAAAGCAAGATTCTCATTGTTATACACTGAAAATCTCGCTTTTCTAAAAAATAAACATATGACTTTTGCCAAATAAAGCCAGACTTTCGTGATGTTTTTGTTTGTTTTTTACCACTTGAATGTTATTTAACCTTTAGCCCTTTTCATCCTGATACTCCCATTGCTTAAAATAAATAAAAACTGGTAGTTCAAGGGTGGTGCCAGAATAGCATGGCGCCTGAGGCGCAAAGCTATTCTGGCACCACCCTTGAACTAAAACAGTTGATCTATCTCCTAATCTGTAATGTAGCGTTCACAGGACAATAAGGAAATTTTACAAAATCAGCCTTAGGATGCAATGGCTTAACTTTTGTCTGATTACGCTATCGTGAGTATATTCTACTGTTTTCATCTGGATTTTGCAAGTGTTTTTCGCTTGGCGTTCGTTCGTTCGCATGTTCATTTCTTGCGTGCTTGAATGCGTTCGTTTCTAATTAACCCTTTGAATGTCAGATTAACCATTTCGATTCTTCTTTCGTTCATTCGTCAGTGGATACGTTCGTTCGTTCCTTCGATTGTTACTTCGTTGATTCCTTTGTTTGGATTGGTTTTCATGCATGTCAGAGATCTGTTCACGTTATCATGTCAGGTCGTTCTGCTGATGCAGATTATCCAGTTTTTGTTATCTCGACAGATATCGCGGTTTTGGCCTCCATTGACGTTAGGTCATTTAACCCTTTTAATGTCATATTAACCCTTCCTCCCTCGGCTAACCCCATTCCGTAATCAAGAGGCATAGAGTCTCATGAACCGCTGTGGTCGCAGAGACATATAAAAAATCTATGTCCCTTGACGCAAAAATCGAATCCAGCGATTGCATGAATGAGTTTAGTCCTGCGCCAGCCAGTAAGTTAAGTGTTCTGCGATAGCGGAGCACCTTGCTTAGTTGCTGGCGCAGGACTAAGCTCACCCACGCAACTGGACCCTGAAGTGTTTGTGAAGGGACCCCATAAATGTTAAAGTAATTAACCCTTTTTACTGGTCGAGTGGCCTCCTTGAATGATGAAAATGTGTGCACTGCTATTCTGACAGCTGCATTTTTTTGCCAAACAGCTGACGCTGCAAGTGTATTTTCTATTTCTTTTAACGACCCAGTCCAGCAACCAACTCCCCACCAATCTAACGCATGTCTGTGATAGGGACAGATGTTAATGGTAATGTAAGCGCGTAGGGGCAAGGATTAAGAATCAGTCGCATTTTACATTATTGTTTTTTGTTTGTTTGTTTGTTTGTTTGTTTGTTTTTGCGGTAGAGAGTGGGTGGTACGCGTCTTTTAGTCGAAGACTTGACGCTATCTTCCAGTTCGCTTCCATGCACATCCGCCGTGGACATTCAAGATAGCATGTTCGCTAGATAGACCCACCTCGCCCTCACTTCTGTGTCCCGCTGCCCCCCTCCCCCCCCCCCCCACCCTCTTTCTCCGTCTCTCTCTCTCCCCCCTAATCTTCAACATTTTTTTTTAATCACTGCTTGACAAACCCCGTCTGCCTAAAACACCGATGTGAACGAGGTTAGCAAGAGGCGGGGACTCATGCGGATCGCGGATCTATGCCTCTTGCAGTTGAGTGGTGTTCGTTGTGTTCCGGCTGAATGGGTTAAGGAATGATAGAAGAGAGAGAGAGAGAGAGAGAGAGAGAGAGAGAGAGAGAGAGAGAGAGAGAGAGAGAGAGAGAGAGACAGACAGACAGACAGACAGACAGACAGACAGACAGACAGACAGACAGACAGACAGACAGACAGACAAACAGACAGACAGACAGACAGAGTTAATATAAAAGGACCCAAACATAAAAGTCGATTATACCTTCAAACAAAATAAAACGAAGAAAGAAGCACGCTTAGAAAAGACGGCTGTAACTGTCCTTTCTAAGCGTGTTCCTTTCTTCTTTCGGATTTTCTTTGCATTATATGCGTTTGGCAGTCACCTGTTTTGGTCTGCATTTAATATAAATTTATTATTTACTATCAAAGTTATTAAAATTATTATTATTATTATTATTATTATTATTATTATTATTATTATTATTATTATTATTATTATTATTATTATTATTAACAATATTATTATTGTTTATTATTATTTATTATTCATTATTTATCCGCTTGCATGAGACGTACATTTTCGCATGTCCTTATACAACCTTTTATGGCCAAAGAACACCTACCACGTGTTTCCTGAGCACGGGAAATTGGTTCTATTTTTACGAGCAATGATAACAGAATAAAAATTATCAGCGGGATTTGCAGCGGAAAGGCGATATCAGCGGGACATGTCCTGTTTTCGAAATCCGAGTCACACTTTTTTAACCCTGATGACGTAAGTCCCCCATCAGAAAAGCAAATTCGAACAAGCGGGAATGCTGTTCTGTGCTTTCGGACGTTATTTTGCAAACCCGAAGGTCTGCAATCATAGACAACCAAACGTATACTGACGTCAGTGGTGTTGCATGTCAGCAGTATTGACTAGGGTTTCATGAAAATCTGTCTCACTGACGTAGTTGACCGGGGGTTTGACTTGACTCATTCAGACTTACAAAATCCGGAAACGCGGCACAAAGCGAAAGGAAAATGCCCATTAGGGGCCAGAGCCATCCTCCAACCGTCCGAGGAACATGGATTCAAAGTGGGGTTTCTGCAAGAGATATAGATCTTCATGAGCCTCCGCGACAGCGTAGGCACATGAAGATCTATGTCTCTTGCAGTTGAGTGATGCTCATTTTTTCTGAACGACAACTGAGAAAAATAATGTGCATTAGGGCCAACGGGGTGGAGACCAGACAAGCAACTTGCGCATTGCATATCCCGACAATAATCTACAGTATTTCTGAAGTTCGTCGGCAGACGCTTATAATGACAAGGAACAAAGACAGAGACGAACTCTGAGACGACATTTCCGTTTTACTCACACTGGTGACCTCCCTCGATCCGCTGCGCATGCTCAGCGATCGAGGGAGGGAACCAGTGTGCACTTTGCTTTGCCTCACGTGCATGTCGCTGACCGTTTAGAAGGGGTCACCCAACACCGTGTGATTGCGGCACCGCATGTTCAATGCGCCAAGTTACTACTGAGATTGCAAGCGGATCGCCGTTATAAGAAAGACTTAGACACACACCATTCTGACCCAAGTAATCATAATTATTAGTTCCTACTACATTCGAGATATCCGTATACGGCACGTCTCGAACAAGCCAACTCACTCGGTCTGCTACGCTAGGCGTGATCACTCGTGGCAGATCTCTGGGAAGATAACCAGTGGTCCCATTAAAATACTGACTCGGACAGTGTGCTGCGTCAGCCGTTCAGCTGAGTGTGGACTGCACTAATGCCCTTCTCTCTCACAAACGTCAGGCTCCCACATTTTCAGTCTTTAGCCCATTT
>BTPG01000007.1:59611369-59726369 GCA_036245525.1 Semisulcospira habei
ATGTAGCAACGGCAAGTTTGAAAACTGGTCCTGTTACCAATAACTTCTACCGTTGGAAAATAAAGGTTCATTGTTCATTGTTCATTGTCTTGGATCATCTAAGACTTTTCTACCCTTCTTTTTACATTCTATGCGAGTAGGCAAAGGTCCCAGATCGAGGTTTTCCACTGCCTTTTGAACATAACTGAAGGAACTCTCTGAGAAGAAGAGCAGAAAAAGTCTTTCATTTTACGGCGCTAGCTTAAAGTATCATTACTCGTAATATTTGAAAACACATTTCAGGGCCATTTGTGTTTGTTATGCCTTGTCGACACACCTAAGGAACTTTAGCAGCAGTTGGGACACACAGCAAAAGCACACGCGTAATCGCACTTATGTATTCTTATTTATTAACTGTTAGCGTGTCAGTCTATTTTTATCTGTTTTTCGTACTGAAGGCGTTGTATTTATAGAACGGAGTAGAGTCATTGTCAAATTACTTGATATCAAAACGACGTGTGGTGAACCGGATTGTCCTGTGTCTAAATTAACTATATCTAGACCTGTGTGTAGTGTTTCGTAACAAATCTTTTACAGAAGTGTATCTTTGAACAGTTACGGCGGTAGTGGGCTTTTAATTAGACCTTGAGTCCAGCATTATTGCAAGACATTCTGAGAACTTTGATAAAAGCGATACTGAGAACTATTTAACCTTTTACTGTAGGTCGCTTTAACGAGATTTCTGCTTGTCAGACGAGAAAAAGGGAGAACAATGGGGTTAACAACTTCACTGCCGAGAAAAACTGAACACACTGAATACTGCAAGAGACATAGATCCTCATGAGCCCTAGTAGTTGCGGGGGCTCATCTATGTCACTTGTTGACACCACTGTGTATCTATGTTCCTTTGGAACGATCTGGCTGTTTGACGCTGATTTAAATCATTCGAGACGTGCCGCCTCCGGATACGCGGCTTAAGCCGCGTATCCGGAGGCGGCACGTCTCGAATGAGTTAACACAGATTTCAGTAACACTATCTGTGTCTGCTATCAATGAGGTTAATTATGTTTTCGAGGGAACGAAATTAATTAGCTAGCGCTAGACGACTTCAGTCCAAAGTGTACTCGAAGAAGCTATACGTTGTGGCGGATTTTGGGAAATCAGAGACATATAGGTTGTTTTATACCTGCGCAGCCAGCAAAAGTTAGCACATTCTGCTCCAGGACCGAAATCCGCAAATTTTGAAATTGCCCCCTGAAGACTGTATTACACTTCTGGAAACAGATCGAGCGTGATAGTTGAAGAGTTGTGCCAGAATAGCTTGGCGCCTATGGGCGCCAAGCTATTCTGGCACAACCCTTGAACTATCACGCTCGATCCATGTCTTGTCGTGTCGTGTCGGAGTTGAATGAGTTAATTCGAATACAGTAAAGTCCGGTTATAACAAATTCGCAGGGGACCGAAATTATGTATTTGTTATAAGCGGAATTTGTTATAAGCGAAATGTCAGACTTTCTAATGTAATAATCCCAACATACCGACAAAGCTTGTTTTCAGCCTAAGTTCATTCATTTACAGTGGCATTTAAACGTAGAATCACTTAATTAGAGTAGTTTGCAATTGCCATACGTAAACGACAGTTTATTTTTACTAATTTTTTTCTTTTTCTTTTTGTGTTTTAAGTAAAATTCATGGGGAGGAGAGGGCGGGGGGTCTTTAGTTAAATCAGATACTCTCAAACTTGGTGTTTATTTTTCGCGGTGTGGGTACGAGTCGTCCTAGCTTCGATAATGAAATGCTTTTTCCTCTTCATTGGCTTGGATACGTAATTTTTTTTTCACAATTATAGCAAACACCAGATATAACAAATTCCCAGGTGACGCAGCTTTTTATGTTATAAGCAAAGTTTCAGATTCTTAAAATAAAGTTCTACAAATGTCTTACATATACATCGTTCATGTAGATACATATGATTAACACGTTTCCATTTTATTCATAAGCAAAAAATAATAGGAAGTGTTGTTTTGGTGTGGATTAAGCGTTCACTCCCTAACCAATCCGAGACACTTTATTTTGGCGATGTGGATGCGACTCACCTTTAGCTTAAATAATAATTGTACTTTTGTTTCACAAGTATTCTCGTTATTGATCGCTCCAGTAAATAAAAACTCTTCTGTAAGTTTGAACACAGATTAAAGCGACCTACCCTAGGGCGGGCCTTCACGGATACAACGGACCGGGTTCTCAGTGTTGTCTTGCTTTAACTATGACTTTTCCACCGGTCTTTTCATAATCCATCAGGGTAGGCACACGTACGGTGGCTTTTTACTGCTTCTGGTACTCATAGGGTGGGGGTGGGAGGAACTCGCAAAGGATAAAAATAGCAGACATGTCTTCGTTGTTGTTAGAATAGTCCTTATTGTAAACCAAAACGTGTTATTGCCTGGAGCAGGTAGCTTTAATACAACAGCCTAGTTATCGCTGATACATCATACTGATTTTGGGAGGTACTGTTGTCTGGCCCACGAAATTTAAATTGTCTGGCTTCTGCACTATCGTGTCGTGCTTTCCATACAGTACAGACGTCAGACGAAACCCATGATATAAACTCTGTTTCAAATTAGTCACAGTGGAGGGGGGTGGGGAGGGGGCATGGGGGGGGGGATTCCAGGGGTTCTGGACCCTCCTCCCCTCCTCGCCCCGCCCCCCCCCCCTCCACCAACACCAATAATTCTTTAAAATGCTATACAACAAAGTCCCTTCATGGAGAGACGCCATCCCCCTCCCCATTGTTTAATATTTCGATGAGTGGTGAGTGTCTTGACACATGCACCCCCAACCCTCCCGCCATCCCTCCCCCCTCCCTGCTGTTTGATATTTTGGCGAGCTCTGACAGTACTGACAAACATTCTTACTCCCCCACCCCCTCCCCCTCCCCCCCCCCCCTTTGATCTTTAGCTACTGGAAGGAAGGTCTAGGGTCGGGAGGCCTTTCTGCGTCATGTTGAAGGTTTGACAACCCCCCACCCCCCTCCCACCCCCTAAGAGGCTGTGTCAGCCTCCGTCTGTGAGGTAGAGCCCTGCTACACCAGCTAATGATTTCTACACCAGTAGTTGTACAAGTTTACAAGAAAGGAACACGGGGAAGCAAGCATAAAAGAAAGATAATTAACTGTATACAGTTCAAAGATTCAAAAATAAACCCAACGTAGACAGAAGCACGCTTAGAACAGACAGTTATATCTTTATCCACGCACTGATAAGATAAGTAGCGAAGTGTTTTCTTGTTTGTTTCTCTATTTTGAAAAATAAATTGTGTTGTGTATCTTTTCTAAGCGTGCTTCCTTCCTCGTTGGTTTTTTTTTTTCTGCATTTCGGTTTGGATTTTGTATACAGCTCGTATGTCCTACCAAGAACCAAAGTTGCTGCCTTGGACCACATGTAACCTTTGTACAAGACCACGATCATAATGCTCAGTACTTGTAGATGCAGGATTGCATTTGGAAGCGCGATATTACGACAAAGCAAAACTGACGCACGAAATGACTGAATACACTGCCAGTTTTAAGTAGGGAAATAAAAAACGCAAATTTTGTGACAATGGAGCATTCTCCTGTTTCCTTTGCTGTTTATAGTGTACACGTTGTTAAGAGTGCCCGGGGACTGAATCTTCTTTTTGTTATATCCGAAATTGTGTTATATCGGACCTTATTGTAAGCGGATTAATTTTACAAAGACAAAGAACCGAGTTTGCTGCGACCTCCCAAAAGCTTTGTTTTATCCGATTTTTTGTCATATCCGCCCGGTTTATTAGCGGACTTGACTATATATAAGCATTTTTTAAAATAATGATGGAGGAAGATTGGCTCTTGGAAACATTGTGTTCGCATGCAACCTCGTAACTAACAAGTTTTTAATCCATATCTTTCTTAGCATGTTTTTTTCTTTGTTGGGACTTTAAAAAAAAAAAACTATCTAGTATTTTGTAGATACACGAAGTAAATCTGCTTACATTTAGTTCAGAATATGTGATACAAGGCTATCTTCACAAGGCTGATATGAACATTTCCTGTTGAGCTACAGATTCAAGATTCCGTCAGAAAAAAGGTAAAAATCGAAAGAGACAACCACACCCAACACACGCTTTCTCTCTGAAAAGCTTTTTAGGATTTAGCTTGCAAACACGGCCGGCGATGGATATAAACTTCGAGGTAAATGACGATAAAAACTAAGCAAGGTGCCTATAGATTCTCATGAACCCTTTCAACAAACAAGAAGAGGTTCATGAGGATCGATGCCGCCTTCAGATATTTACAGGATTTCCGGTGCAAGCGGTCCCAAATTGACTTGCACAGTCCACGGGTCAGTCCATTCCATCTGCACGAGGCATAATTTTTTATGAGCCCGTGCATAACAGGGGCTCATGAGAATCGATGCCTCTAGTTGGCTGACAATTTTGGCTCCTAGATCCCCCAGGGTCCAACGCATGTTACGTAAGCTTCAAATTGACTTGCAAGCACTGGAAACATGGAGCAACTTAGCATGACACATTTTCGTGACGTTATACATTTATCTGGATCACATTATGATAGGCAGAACTCTCTCTGATCTCCTACTCCGGGGGTACACCCAAATAGGGAGGAAGCAGAAAAATGTTCGATTTCATTATAGTAAGCAAACTGTGGAAAGCCCAACAGTGCTATATATGATAACGATTACGTTAATTGGATTCAACTCTTTTGGACGTTTGTGTTTACAAGAAGCATACATCCTCGTGCCACTAAGGACAGCAGGAATTCATGAAGAAATCATTTGTTTTGTTACAACGTTCTGGTAATTTGCATCTACAATTGAGAAGGCATTCGGGTTTTGAGTATGACTGCTCTTGAACCTGTCTGTTTTTTTAAATATATTATTTCATTAATTTTATTTATTTCATTTTTAAATTTGTTTCATTTTATTTTATTTTATTAACTGGATGAAAGAAGTACCTATGAACGACGTCTGGCTGCAACAGGCATCGATCCTTATCAACCATGCAAGTTGTTGGGGTTTAAGAGGATATGTGCCTCTTGCTGGCACACCATAGCCACATTTATGTTTGTTTCCTCAATAGGAGACGCCATCAAGGTTTCACATTTCGAATAATCCCTAGACTGTCTGCGGCCTGAACGTCGCTTCATCACTGTGTCAGTTATGCAAAAGATCATGAGTTAACGGGATTTTAATTATTCCCAGGGCGAGCCCATTTTGCTTGCGCTGTGCAGAAGACGGAGAGATCTGCCATATTCCACACTGGTTGTCTTCCTCGATTCGCTTACCATATGACGGGTCTCTGTGTAAATTTCGCGAATACAAGGGGGTCCAGCAATGTCGTGCCTCTTTCTACCCTTCTTTTCACAATCAAGGCAAGGTAGCCGGGGTTTTTTACTGTCCCTTGTGCGCGGTGATGGAACTCTCCTACTTATAAAGGAAATGAAGAACCGAAAAGTTCTTCATTTTACGACATTCAAACTTCATTAGTTAATCCATTTAACCCCGACGCACTACAGCAGGAGATGGATCGACCATGATAATTCAAGGCCAGGAGGAGCCAAGCTAATCTGGCACTAGCCTTGAATTATCATTGTCGATCCATCTCCTGCGACTACAACATACTCGTTAGATGACACCTGGAAATTGGGAAACTGTGGCCATAGGGGTTAAATGTGTTTGCATTATTGTCAGACATTCTAATAGCATTTATACATAGACATTGCGACAAATTGATATAGCGGTAGCGAATCGAGGGAGGCAACTAGTGTGGTTACGGTCATGCATCTTACGGGCTGCATCAAGTTTCACAAGAATGTTGCATATAGAACTTGCTTATACATGAAGACTTTTGTACTTTTTACTTTTGCTTCCTGCAGTTGGAACTATAGCTGGCTGTACCGATTGAATGTGCGAACTCTGTGCATTTTTTTACCTACGTCTTACATGGGGATAACCTCTGTTATACCACTCACAGGACATTTCCAGGGGTGGAGAAAGAAATGTGATTTACCTAACAACGAAATGTCTACCCCTGTCGACCCGGCATGATCGTATAGCGGTCGCACGTTAACTCCTTCTACCCCAGACACACCACAGCAAGATAAGGATCGACCATGATAGTTCAAGGGTGATGCCAGAATAGCTTGGCGCCCATAGGCGCCAAGCTATTCTGGCATCACCCTTGAACTATCATGGTTGATATGTGCCCTGCACTGCAAAACAGTCTTCAGAGGACAACGGCAAATTTTGAGGATTTCGGTGTTGGGGTAGAATGAGTTAATACATGGCATCATCAATCATGTCGACTGCACCTATCTTTTTTCTCGCCCGCTGTCTCTTGTAAGGGACACTGACGTGGTGGTTTGTGTTATTTGTTTACCGAAATAAATATATGTCTTTCTTATTTAAACAGTCGACGATGCAGAAGAGAGGTCCATTGGAAATTATGAGGTGTCTGATGCAAACAATGGACGCGTCAACTTTAAAAGCTGCTTTTCTCACACAAAGGGAAGGGCCGTGGTATAAACTTATCAAGCAATACGCCTCTCGTGGATCATCGGAGAATATAAGTTATTGGTAACAGGGGTTTCTTGTAGACCTAAGGGAGGTCAAAGGAACCATTGTACCCCGAAGGCCGAAGGCCTACAAGGGTCCGTGCAGCAAACTCCTGCTACCTTGTTTTCATTTCTCCACTGTTTCGTAAAAGATATCAAGCTGAAATCTTTCGACCTGGATCACGCCAGATATGACTGACGTCAAAAAAATATACATGTATACATGAATACTTATGACGTAATGTAAGATCTTTCATGGCGCTGCCGTTAGCATCAACAGCAGCATTGTCTACACAATCGTTAAAGTAATGCAATGGAATGGTGTCTGTTTGCCTTCCAAAAAAAAAAAAACTTCAATAAAATAGTCGCATAGGATGCTCACGTGCTTTCGCTTTCGCAAAGATAATTCTTTCTTTAGTGGTCTTGTTACACGTATTGCTGCAAGTGTGTGCTACAAACAACTGTGCCAATTGTTTCGAACGATACTAAGTAACTTTGTACTTTAGAACGTTTTGGTGTTCTTTCATAAAACAAAACGGTCATCCAAGACGTGTCAGAAAGAGGGCTACAACACGTCCGCCATTAGGGAAACTTAGAACGACCAATCAACTCGTTTCGTTTAGGGTCCTACGATACGAAAAAAACTGGGTGCGTGAACCGCTGATGCGGCTTAGATGGCTAACGAAAGACGTTTCGTTGGTGCAATAATAATAATAATAATAATAATAATAATAATAATAATAATAATAATAATAATAATAATAATAATAATAATAATAATAATAATAATAATAATAATACCGTTATTATATAGGCGCTTTTTCTCAATTTTGGAGAAATCGACTCAAAGCTCCGCGCCTGAAACCCAACACACACACTCACGAAACAGACACGGATTTACGCCATTCAAGACAAACACAGAACAAGACAAACGAAGGGCCAGTCAGCTACTGAAGTTACAGAGAATTTTGATCGCTTGTATTTGAAATTTGTAAAGTGGCCTGAGACCGGTACCAAAGTGTGGGGGGGTGGGGGGGGGGGTGGAAGAACCGGAGTACCCGGAGAAAGAACCCCCGACAGTCCGCCCGAATTAACGGTGACACTTACCAGAGGAGAAAAGTCCAACGCCAGAACCCGGTATCGAACCGCGCACCTTTGGCATTGGTGGCAGGCGCCTTAACCACTGCGCCACGGACCGCCCCGCAAGGAAGATAACTCTTCACATGTTGGTTAGTTCGGGTTTAACGTGCACAGCACCGAGGTGATCATGGACGGGGCACGCGTTCTACTTATAGCGGCATCGCTACATCGGGTATCGCTCTCGATTTCTGCCCACTGACGCAAACAAATTAAACAAATAAGTCGTGTGTGTCTTCACATACACGATAGAAGTGAATTAGCTGCCGTTCCAAATAAATGTGTGATGTGCTGGGTGCGTAAACAGCGACAGTCAAAGTCAGTGAATCGACGCAGCCGGCTCGAAGCGAAGACCGCGAATTTTGTAGGCCTCGCAGCGAGAGTCCGGCGATAAAAGTGGGGGCGTTCAGAAAACTGATATAAAAGTATATTTTAGCGGTACTTTAGCGACACTTGTTGACAGAGTGCATTTCTAAAATGGCCCTCCCGCTTAAATCTAACACGATATGGTGTCACATCAAGAAGTTTTACTCATAATCGACCTGCGAAAGTCGTTTCGTGACTGACTGAAAGGCTGGCAAACTGACGAAGATTTACGACCGAAGTCGTACGAATTCGTAAGACCGAAGTACACAATATCTGGTGAAGTCACTAACGAAACGGGCTAACGAAACGCACTTTGTTTGTCTTCTAAGTCTCCCTATTGTCACTACAATGATTTCTGTAGCGAGGTCACATGGTCAGTACGGTTTGCGTTAAAGCGATTGGTCAGTCGTGTTACGTAGGAATGAAAACAATGTTTTATATTTGGTGGGCGGAGTGGCGTGTTCGGTGAAGCTCGCAACGACAGCTCGTCATTAATCATTCGAGACGTGCCGCCTCCGGATACGGGGCATAAGCCGAGTATCCGGAGACGGCACGTCGAGAATAAGTTAATACGCACCCTCAGTGAAACATTATCCGATAACCCACTCGAATCCTAGTGTAGTAATTGTCGGAAAGGAATTTAGGTCAGCTGTAGAATGCTGCTGTTCTATGGAAAAAGCCAGCATGTCGATTTTTGTTATACAATGAAACTCTGGCATTTCTCAAAAATAGACATCCTGGCTTTTGCCGTGTGCCCAATCCTATCATGACTGCCTGGCACTTACAAACATTAAAATACACCATTCTGGTATAGTCATCCCGCGTGCATGTTGCCTGAATGAGTTCACTTGATGCAGAACAAACAGTTTATGGTTAACTGTTCCTAGCAGATAAAGGGTTAATAGTATTCAATTTATCGCAACACCTCCTGATAAATGTGGTTAGTATATCTTTTCCATATTTCGGAGGTGTCATCCGACGACTATGTTCTAGTCGCGGGAGATGGATCGACCATGATCATTCAAGGCTAGTGCCAGATTAGCTTGGCGCCTAATGGCGCCGAGCTAATCTGGCGCTAGCCTTGAATTATCATGGTCGACCCATGTCCTGCTCTAGTGCGTCGGGGTTAAATGGGTTAACTTACGATGTTTGAATGTCGTAAAAAAAAAAGTGAAAGACCTTTTTGCTCTTCTTCTCCTTTGTACGTAGTAGAGTTCCACCATTGCACACAAGCGGCACAAGAAAACTTGCTACGGGTGCCCGCTCACATGGATTGTAAAAAGAAGGATAGGAAAGTCTTAGTAGGCGCAAGACATTACTCATAATTTAACCCGTTGTGTTCTCGAATTTTAGCCATCAAAGCCGATCATAGAGCAATGTTTATGACCAACAACTGATCTAAAGTTAGACTTTCTCAAACCAGAATGGGCTTCTGTAGCACATACAACTGAATTAATTTTTTTCTGAGTCAACGACTCCTCAGGGTTGGCTTAATGGTGTTCACCAGTGCAGCAAGACAACTCCATGTTGGTTAAGTCATAAAACGGATAAAACCGTTCTGAGAGAGGCCTGTATCCTCATTAATCCCCGCAGACTGTCAGGGTTTATGGGGATCTATTCCTCTTGCTGAACCATTGGCATCGTCAGTTTCTCTTGGCAGATATACGCAACGTCAGCGTTTTAGCGCATCCTTCATGAGTAGGAGACATAGATCCTCATCAACCGAAAAAGACCTCAAGGCTCCATGACGTCGATGCAGGCTTCTTGTTGACTTTATTATTCTTTCTCCCGCAGAGAAGGTGAATAAGAGTTCAGTCTGCGGTCTTATATCGGCTTAGATCTAAGCTACACCCATCCCTGTCCGCCAGACGTACATACATAGATTGTCCAAGCCCCCCAAGAGGTCCTCGGGCCAACGTCAGACATAGTTGGCCCGCGCACGGCCGTGCGCAGGCCAGCTAAGGCTGACGTCGGCCCGAGTTCCTTTCGCTCACTGTGGGATGAACTAGGAACGTAAGAAACCCTACAAATAAATAAATAAGTGCTGTTGAAATCCTGCCGGCATAAACACAGATGACGCAAGGCGCTTTTAACAGGCACTAGTCTATGACCTACAGACACTCAGTAAATCGATTTTAGTCTAAATATATCCTCTTTTATCCCTCGGCACAGCAAAGGACGCCTTGTGTGTATAATACGTACCGGTGATGTAAAGTACGAGAACACACGTAACGCACGTAGACTTCTACCCCTCCACCTTATCTCTCTCCCTCGCACGCGTACGCAAGCGTACGACCCTCCCCCCCCCCCACCTCCGCCCACACACACCTCTTCTCATTTTGCCAATTCAATCAAATTTCATCAGTTTAATGGACATTATATGTGACAGGCAGCTGTTTTCCAACTGCTTTTCAGCCCCAGACTTATAAAAAAAGAACGTTAGGTCAGCAATGATATTACGGACTTCCACTATACGGTTCATCACTCATTTCTTTCCAAGCCCCTTGATCCATGATACGCTACGAAAGGCGGACGGATCGACCGTGGTAGTTAAAGGGTGGTGCCAGAGTAACTTGGCTTCTGGGGGCGCTAAGCTATTCTGGCACCACCCTTTAACTATCATGGCTGATATTCTTCCTGTACTTGTAAGTAGGGCTGCGTGCTGGCACCGACCCTCTTCACCATCTTTTTTAGCATGATGTTGAAGCAGGCCACAGTGGACCTCGATGATGACGATGCAGTGTACATCAGGTATCGTCTCAATGGCAGCCTGTTCAACCTCAGACGACTGCAGGCCCACTCGAAAACCCTAGACCAACTGATTCGTGAGCTGCTTTTTGCTGATGACGCTGCCCTCGTTGCACACACAGAGAGAGCCCTGCAGCGCATCACGTCCTGCTTCGCAGACGCTGCCCAGCTCTTTGGACTCTAGGTCAGTCTGAAAAAGACAGAGGTCCTCCATCAGCCGGCACCCAAGACAGTGTATCGCCCTCCTCACATCACCATTGGCGAGTCTGAACTAAAGTCAGTGCACTAGTTTACTTACCTTGGCTGCATTATCACGTCGGACGCCAAGCTGGACAAGGAGCTTGACAGCAGGCTGGCAAAAGCGAACAGCGCTTTCGGGCGACTTTTCAAGCGGGTGTGGCACAATCAACAGCTGAAAACAGGCACCAAGATCAGCGTGTACAGAGCTGTGGTCCTCACCACCCTGCTGTATGGTTCCGAGTCCTGGGCCCTCTACCGCAGCCAACTACGACTCCTCGAACGCTTCCACCAGCGCTGCCTGCGCACCATCCTGGGCATTCATTGGAGTGACTATGTCACCAACGTCGAGGTCCTTGAACAGGCTGAAACTGTGAGCATCGAGGCTTTGCTGCTGCGGACACAGCTCCGCTGGGCGGGGCATGTCTCCAGGATCATCGCCTACCAAATATCACCCTGTTCGGCGAGCTTGCTACTGGACACCGTGACAGAGGGGCACCAAAGAAGAGATACAAAGACTGTCTCAAGAAGTCACTTAGTGCCTGCCAAATCGACCACCACCAGTGGTCTTCGCTTGCTGTGGACCGTGACACCTGGCGCTCCACCATTTACAAGGCAGCTGTCTCCTTTGAGGACTCTCGCAGAGCTAGCATTAAGGACAAGCGGCTCAGGAGAAAAAACAGAGATGCCGCAACTCAAAACCCTGGCCATACCTCCCCCTGCAGCCACTGCGGTCGAACCTGCCTGTCCCGGATTGGCTTCCGCAGCCACGAACAAGCCTGCAGACGTCGTGGGCAACTCCTATAAAATCTTCATTCGCGAAGTCAAGCCAAGAGAGACTTGTAAGTATGCAGCCTTCAGAGGACAACTCCTAGACGGAGGAATTTTGCCATTGATACTCAGTAGTTAGGATAACAAACAAACAAACAAAACAACAAACGAACAACTACCTAACTAACCAACTATGTAAGCAAAGAAACACGCACGCGTGCAAGCATACAAACCCAACAACCAGTCAACCAACAAAACAACCAACAAACAACAACCAACCTATCAACCAAAACCAGCCAACAAAGTAACCATCCAAAACTGCCAAAAGGGGTGCTGTGTGCCAGTTCTAAGCAGTTCCTCGAATGTGCGTTGATGCATGCTTATAGTAGTGAACAGGTGATATAATTTTTTCCTGGCCGAGAATGATCCCAACCCACCTGATGTCCTTATTCTGTGTCAGTAGTCCTTAATATTTTCCGCCCACTAAACCCTTTCATCTGCGCGTGGCATAGAGCCTCATAAGCCCATGCAAGGGGCTAATCAGGCTTTATGCCTCGTGCCAGCAGTAGTAAAAGTGACTTTCACTCAGATCTACTCGTACGTTTATCAAGATCTAGGCAATGAAAACGGTAGTGAGTATTTTTACTATTTAGATCAAAGTAAGGTGAACGCGCGTTTCAAGTTTAAGTTTCCGTCTGAAATCATTAGGCTGGTGCTGTAATCGTAAGCACAACATTTACATTGTGTTGAATGACTCGTCTTCCAACAGGTGTGTGTGCGCGTGTACATCTGTGCCGTCGGGCGCGCGCGTATTACTTGGCGAATTCGTTTTATACTGAGCGTGCAGCATTTAAGATAAGTACACTCTCTCCAGTAAACGTTCCCTCTTAAGGAACTCTCGCACATACCGAACTCGGCTTCAGTTGTTCCTTACACTGAGGGTGTCATCGAAGTTTAACACCGCCCTTCACCGCCACTGAGTTGACGCAGATTGCGTTTTAGAAATCTTGGTTAATTCAACGCCGCAGAGCTCCAGCCGCCCCAAAGAACACGGATGCAAAGTGGGGTCAGCAAGAGGCATAGATCCTCATGAGCCCCCGCATTTGCGGGAGCTCATGAGGATCTATGTCTCTTGCAGCTGGATCGTGCTGACGACTTTTTTTTTTTCCAGCGGTGAAGGCATGATATAATAGTATTAACCGTAACACTAACAGTTAGCGTGATGACTGGTTAGTATAGTCTCCCAACAGGTGCATGTGGGTGTTAAACGCTAGATACAGTCCGCGAAAATGCCATTTGACTAGATTAAAGGAGACAGCTGGAATCTGACCTTTTTAGCCTGAAAGGAGTTAGTTAACCCCTTCACTGAGGGAGCACCGCGGGCGGCAACACCGAAATGCAAGATGCATAGATCCTCATGAGTCCCCGGCAGTTGCGGGGTTTCATGAGGATCTATGCCACTTCTTGACTCCACTTTGTGTCCATCGCACTTGGACGGATGACTTTCCTTGGCGCCGAATCGAAGAAATGCCACAGTCACGGTCTGCGACTACTGGCAGTAAAGGGGTTACAAAAACGTTAGTTAACTCCATCAATGCCGGGACAAGGCGAACGCCATTGCCCAGTTGCAAGAGACATAAATCATCATAAGCCATTCGCGGGGGCTTATGAGGATTTATGTCTCTTGTTAGTCCTGTGTTCCTTATGCCTATTTTTGATCCAAGTGACATTGTGTTCTTCACGCGAATATTGGTCAAGTGTGCAGTGATTTCAGACGCTAAACTCGTAGGAGTTAACTTACTCAATCCCGATACATCACAGCGAGATATGGATCTACCATGGTAGTTCAAGGGTGGTGGCACCAAGCTATTCTGGCACCACTCTTGAACTATCATGGTAGATCTGTCTCCTGCATTGCACTGCAGTCCCGAAAGGACAACTCCAAAACATGGGTATTTCGTACCGGGGACAAAATGGGTTAACGGACTTTAACGCAGTGCTCCAGGCAACTAAAGAGGCCGATGAAAACTATGTCACGTCGACCATTAATTTTACAGTGATATCGGCCGGCTGCTGTGTCCTTTTTCTTACACCAAGAATTCTTAACGCCGCTCTATAAAAAGGTAATAACCGACAAAGCTCAGACCAGAAAGATGACTGCCAAGCGCGTGAAACGCAGAGAAGAACCCAACGCAGAAAGAAACACGCTTGGAAAGACAGTTACAACACGCTTGATTAATATTTCGGATTGAATCCTTTAAAAAAAAAAGACATTCGAACAAGTACGCAATTTCCAACTTAACTTTTCGTGATGGGATGACGCAACTCTTGAGTAACATGCCATCACGAACAGATACAATACAATTTATTATTAGTTCGGGTTAAAACGCGACCTGTTAATAAATTGAACTGTAACTGTCCTTTCTAAGCGCGTTTCTTTCTTTGCTGGGTTCTTCTTTGCAATAACCAACAACAAAAGAAAAATGCATCGGAATGAGAAGACGACGACACTTTTCTACAGTGTTTCTACAGCCAGGAGATGAATGTCCTTTCATAAAAGAATTTCGTGAACGAATTTTGAACCATGCCGTCCGGTGCACTATTGTGTCCATAACCTATTCAGCCCTGACGCACTACAGCAGTAGATGGGTCAACCATGATAATTCAAAGGTAGTGCCAGATTAGCTTGGCTCCTGTCGCCACCAAGCTGGCACTACCCTTGAATTATCATGGTCAATCCATCTGTTGCAATGCATAGTCATTAGATGACGCCTCCAAAATTTGGGAAATACCTGCGCCGGGCTGAATGAGTTAAAAAAAAATCTTTTCGCATTTTGTCTGTATTTAAAACTATGGATTGTGTATTTGGTCCATCCCTAAAACTAAGCTTTTTGTGTGTTGAGGGTGCTATTGTTTTTATTTGTGACTATCCCCAAATCCTCAAAGATACATGTTCTGTGCTGTGTCCATCCACAAACGTATACTTTTTGCATTATTCTCGCCCGCACCTGATTGGATCTGCTTTCTGTAGTTTCCTCGCTCTTAGCACCTTCACTGCCGAGAAACAGTGAACAAGATCCAACTGCAAGAGACATAGTTGAGAAGCCATGTCTTTTGGAAGCTAAATCTATAGAAAAGGACAACATATCGCAGTTGGATCTGAGGGGGCTGATGAGGATCTATGCCTCATGCTGACGTCAATTTGTTACTTGCATGGTTGTGGCTTTTGGTCGTTGAATGAACAAAATATGCGTCCAATGGCAGGGAATTGGTTAAAGATAAATGCATAATTATACGACCCATTCAGTCTTTGGTCCTTTTCTATGGATTTAGCTTCCAAAAGACATGGTTTCTCAGCGTGCAATCTCTAAAGCGATGCTTTCTGAATCATTCCTAAAAATATAATGTTGTGTCGGTCTGTTTTTATTAGCAAGTGTTACGCGTCCCTAAAGACAGCAGACGTTTTCTCAGAAAATAAACGGCATCTTATTTCGCCATCTTTACGTTTGTCTCTGTTTAACGTGTTTTGTGCCACTTGACGGAGATTGTTTTTGCAAGCTTCATGAATTCAACGCCCCCAACCCCCCCTCCCCCTCCAAAAATAAAATAATAATAATAAATAAAAAATAAAAAAGCACAATAAATAAATAATAAATAGATAAATAATATTTTAAAAAAATTAAAATAAAATACAAAAAAAAAAAAAAAAAATCGCTGGTGCATGGATTCAAAGTGGTGTCAGCAAGAGGCATAGATCCTCATGTGCCCCCTCAACAGCGGGGGCTCATGAGGATATATGCCTCTTATAGTTGGATGGCATTCAGATTTTCTTGGCACTGAACGGGTTAACGCTACATAAATGTACAAACGTTCGCTATACTAAATACGATGATCATGATAATTCGGAATTTTCCGCGGCTACATTTAAGCAGCGTAAAGCAATAAGTGAGTCTTTTTTACAGTGTGGAGACTCTGCTATCTGTGTCTCTCGCTGGCTAATTTTATATCTGTGTTCCTCAGATGTGAGCAGGTCATCAGGCGCTTGTCAAAGGGCACAGAACTACGCTGAGCCGGGGTGTGATGAAGAGTTATACGCCACGTGATAGCGTCATGGAAGGTTCCCGATGGCTTAGCTAATCAGCTCGAGCGTCTACATGAAATCCGCTGTCTCATCTGTAAGAGCCATAGATTCTCACGAGCCCCTGCAGTCGCAGGAGCTCATAAGAATCTATGCCTCTTGCACGTAACCTAGATCGGTTCCAGACTCTCCTCAACTTGAGGATGCTCAAGAGTCTAAGGATTTTCGTAAGTGGCACAGGTGTTACCTTCGCCTGGAGATAAGCGGTGACCACTTAAAGGGGCACGCCTGACCATTTTTAAGGCTTCAGTTCGCAAAAAAACTTTTTGTGGGATTCAGTATACATACCCACTTAAACAGGGACCACCCTATTGTCCCACCAAATGCTTTCTTTTGTCCGTTCAAAGCGAAAAGAGGCCCACCGCAATCTTGTGACGGGATACCGTGAAAAAATTGCTTCTGATAGGCTTTGGTAGCTGACGTCATAACTATTCTATAAGACCTGAGGTCATCTGCATAATTATAACCAATCAGAGACAAGATGGCGGATGAACCAGCGAAGAAAAAAAGAAAGTATCATCGACTCGCGCCGACAATTTTTTAGTAGAACTGCCATCGGACAAGGGAATATGGACATAATTATTATGGCAACGCGTAAAGCAAAAGCTAGGCTTGGCCGCCCACCTAGAATTTGTCCCTTTCCTGCTGAATCAGTGAGTAATCTACGGTTTTTGTCGATCTTCCTATAGTTCCGCGAGCGCTCATAGTGATTTTCAGAACTCATGATCTTCAGTAGAATTTATCTCTTACTGATTTCGCAAGATTTTAAACCTGTAACGAGCTAGGTATCACATTTTATGCTGCAAATATGTGAAAACTACGGTGTGTGTCAAAGTTGCACATCGCTGGTCGTAACATGTTTTTGTCTGTGCCGGCTCTCATTCACTCGATTCAGAGAGGTAGTTTTTCTGCTGGGATGGTGCATTTGTCGTTTCCAATGATGCTTTCACTTACATAGACTTCAATGTGTGAGATGTGAAATTGACTGCAGTGCAGAAAGTGGATATAAATACCAATGTTCTGTTTCAATGATGGAATGCGTTGCGTGTTTCCGATGGGTAAAGGATCAAAGGTCAAACTAAGCACCGTGGACGCAGGCCCGCCGGCTTTGCGAGTCAAATAAGCCACGCCCCGGTGCACGACGCAGCACGATCGTTACTACTAAATACTAGCAGGTTACGCGGAACCTGCATTGTGATTTTGACAGCATAGCGAGTATGGAAGGTATATTCTACTTTCCCGTGAAAAATTACGTCAATGGGATGCCGGAAAACATCAGTACACGTGTACACTGACACGTGTGTACACCACACCGATGACCTCGTGACCTGCAGTATTGCGATACACTGATAGTCGGCTGGGTTCTGCCTTGTGGCGTAGGCTCATAAATGTGCACATTAATTCAAAACAAGGCCGATGCACACGATAAATCCGCGACTGGGGTACAAAAACAATACACCCTCCAAACGATAAATTTCGACATTTGGCAGTGTACTTACATCATAAAGCTCTAAGATAGTACACAAAGGACCCATACACATACTGTCAGCAGCATCTGTTGCAGACAGTTCTCTCACTGTGTTGAAATGCTTGATCCTGGGGAAAATAACTTTAATTTCTGGTTTTGCGCAGCAGTTTTCGGTGCAAAATAACTTCCTGCAGATCTTTGTACCGCAAGATGATTTTGCAAACAGAGAGTTTGAGTGCAAAGTAATCCACTGTGAAGTTGCTATCAGCCCACAGGCGCTTTTTAAGTTTGCAGTTTCAGGGGTTTAAATTTGTTTTGTAATTATTTTGTTTTTTCCGGTTTGAGAGGGATTTCAGATTGTCAGGATGTTGACGAAAATAAAGTTTTAGGGCTAGAACGCTCGAGGCAATGGGAACTGCGTGTCTACATCTTGAGACTGAAACCTATCTCTCCCCCCCCCCCTCCCCACCTCTCTTCTCTCTCTCTCTCTCTCTCTCTCTCTCTCTCTCTCTCTCTCTCGGCAGGTTTGTAAAATGGCTGTGTCGATGACGATGTCAATGCCTAAACCGTTGTAAAATAAAGTTTCATTGATTCATTGATTCATTGATTCATTGATTCTCTCTCTCTCTCTCTCTCTCTCTCTCTCTCTCTCTCTCTCTCTCTCTCTCTCTCTCAGTCGCACTCCTCTCTCTCTCTCTCTCTCTCTCTCTCTCTCTCTCTCTCTCTCTCTCTCTCTCTCTCTCTCTCTCTCTCTCTCTCTCTCTCTCTCTCTCTCTCTCTCTCTCTCTCTCTCTCTCTCTCTCTCTCTCTCTCTCTCTCTCTATCATACCATTTTACTGAAAAAGCGTGCCACCTACTTCAACAATAACAGCCCGTCAGCGCTTTCGTTTCTGAACTCCTATCTTACAAAAAGAACACACATAGTCTACGTCAATGAAAAATGTTCTTCTGATGAACAATTATTTTGTTGAGTATGGAGTGACCCAGGGGTATATTTTAGGCCCGCTACTGTTCTGTATCTTCAATAACGATCTACCGTTAACGTAACGTGTACTGGTGTGACATGTTTGCCGACGACTCAACATTACATTCCGCTGGTAAAACTGTGCCTGAAATTGCAAATAATCTTTAAGAGAGTCTTCATAAAGTCTCTCGGTGGTGTAATGAAAATCTCATGCTTGTAAATCCCACAAAAACAAAAGGCATGCTTATCACAACCCGCCAGAAACATCAACTCAAACCTCCATCGTTCAACCTTTCTTTTGACTCTGCCCCAGTTGAGCAAGTCAGTGAACGCCGCCTGCTTGGAGTAAAAATAGATGATGAGCTAAGCTAGTAAAACCACCTGTTCTATAGACAAAAAACTTGTCCCAAAAGTTGTTTCTAGTTTCCAAACTTAAAACGACCATTGACCTTAAAACGCGCAAACTATTGTTTAATGCCTAAATTAAACCACACATTGATTATGCCTCAACAATATGGGATGGCTGCAGTGAAAATTACTTCAAGAAGATAAACTCACTATACAAGCGCGCTGCTAAGTTTATCCTCCCTGATCCGTCTTTATCCACTGATGCCAAACTGGAGGACATCGGACTTCTCCCTCTGGTTAAGCAACTCGCACTAAACAAATGTGTATTGATGCACAAAATTCTTTACGAGAAAGCCCCATCGTACTTATCTATGCTTTCCCCCCCAACTGAAAAAAAAAATACAGCACCTCAAGGAACAGTCTCTCTATAAAAAGGCCCCCGTATAGACCTGTTCAAATAGTCCTTGATCACCTCGGTGCAGAGGGACAGAAAAATGGAGAAAACAACAAACCTGTTCAAATCTATCTATCTATCTATCTATCTATCTATCTATCTATCTATCTATCTATCTATCTATCTATCTATCTATCTATCTATCTATCTATCTATCTATCTATCTATCTATCTATCTATCTATCTATCTATCTATCTATCTATCTATCTATCTATCTATCTATCTATCTATCTATCTATCTATCTATCTATCTATCTATCTATCTATCTATCTCTATCTATCTATCTATCTATCTATCTATCTATCTATCTATCTATCTATCTATCTATCTATCTATCTATCTATCTATCTATCTATCTATCTATCTATCTATCTATCTATCTATCTATCTATCTATCTATCTATCTATCTATCTATCTATCTATCTATCTATCTATCTATCTATCTATCTATCTATCTATCTATCTATCTATCTATCTATCTATCTATCTATCTATCTATCTATCTATCTATCTATCTATCTATCTATCTATCTATCTATCTATCTATCTATATATCTATCTATCTATCTATCTATCTATCTATTGCCGACCGTTGGGGCACCACTGATGACTTGGCAACCAGCTCCCTCCATTCCTCTCTGTTCTCTGCCATTCTTAGCATATCGCGCAGCTTCAGTCCTCTCCACTCTGAGATATTGTCCTCCCATCTTTTCCTCTGTTTTCCTCTCCTTCGTCCTCCTTGCACAGTGCCTTGCAGGATTGTTTTGGCAAGATGAACGCGTGACATGCCCATACCATTTCAGTTTGCGTTTTTTCGCAATGGGTAATAGGTCTTCATAGGACCCGATGGTTTGCCTGATTCTACTTCCCACTTCCACGTTCGTGATGTGATCTCTGTATGAAATGCCAAGCAGCCTTCGAAAACATCTTATTTCAGTGGCTTGTATCCTCCTTTTAAGGTCTGCTGTGAGGGTCCATGACTCGCATGCATACAAGAACACTGAGATGACTAAGGAGCGCATCAGTCTGATCTTGGAGCAGAGTGTGATGTTTCTGTCCTTCCATATGATCTTCAATCTTGTCAGTGCTGTTGTTGTCTGCGCAATCATGAACAGTATTTCTGGTTTTGATCCCTCATCTGTGACAATGGCTCCTAAGTATTTGAATTTATTAACAGTTTCCAGTTTTTGGCTTCCAATCATGACGTCAGTTCCAATGCCACTGGTGTTATTGGTCATCAGTTTGGTATTCTCAGCACTAAATTTTCCATCCCATACGCAATTGCTGTAATGTCCAGCTTTTCCACCAGCTGAGCTAGCTCCTTCTCTGTTCCTGCAAGTCCATCAATGTCGTCCGCAAAGCGCAAGTTCGTGATTATTCTGCCTCCAATACTGACATGATCTTTCAGAGCGTCTGTCATGATTCCTTCCAGGAAGATGTTGAAAAGAGTAGGTGAGAGCAAGCAGCCTTGTCTGACTCCAACTGTAGTCCTAAACCAGTTTCCTATTTTGCCGTTGAAGCAGACTGCACTAGTGGCCTTGTTGTAAAGGTTTGCTACGACTTTGATCAGGTTGGCATTGATGTTGTATAGCTTCATTGTGGACCAAAGGGCTACATGCCACACCCTGTCAAACGCTTTCTTAAAATCCACAAAGACATGATAGAGATTTTGCTGGTGCTGGAGGTACCTCTCACATAGAACTCTCCGGTTGAAGATCTGCTCAGTTGTGCTGCGCCCTGGTCTGAAGCCTGCCTGTTCCTCATCTATGATTTCCTCTGCTTGTGGGCTTCAGCCTGTTCAGCAGGATCTTTAACATGACTTTGCCTGGGTGGCATATAAGACTGATCGTGCGATAATTCTGGCATTGATCTAAGTTGCCTTTTTGGGGAGAGTTATTATAAGTGATTGGGTCCATGGTGTGGGCCAATCCCCTGACTGCCAGATCTTATTGCAGATTGTTAGTAAGGCGCTTATCATGCCTTCTCCCCCTTCTTGGACTAGCTCTGCAGGGATGTTGTCTGCTCCTGCTGCCTTCCCTTTTTTCAGCGACTTCACTGCAGCCTCTACTTCTTCTCGAAGAATGGAATAGTTGCCATTGCTGGTCACGGGTGGGTTGACAAGTATGCCTGGGTCCCCTGTAGCTCGGTGGTTGTACAAATCTGAGCAGTACTCTGTCCATCTTTTCAGTATGTCTTGGTCTTCCGCAAGACAGTTCCCTTCCCTATCTTGAATGATAGAGGAGCGTCCTTGTTTTACACTGGTCAGGTCTTTCACCAGCTGGTATGCTTTTTTGCTATTATTTTTGTTCACATTTTCTTCTATGTGTTTACACTGATCTTCAATCCACTTATTCTTTGCCGTTTTCATGCTTTTCTTGATATCCTGGTTAATTTCTCTGTATTGTTTAGCTCCTTTTACCTCTGATTTCTTTTTCTTTAATTCTAGACGCTTGTCACATAGAACAAAGATGTCAGCTGTAACCCAAGGTTTCTTTGCTTGTCGGTGTTTGCCAAGGATCTCACTGGCTGTTTGGGTTACAACAGTGTTAAATGTGTCGATCAGTGTGTCCACGTCCGTGTCTTCTGCACCTAGAAGTAGCAGTGGCGCGAATTTTCCTCCTATCTTTGCCTGGAAGGCTTCCGCTACCTCTGGGTCTTTCAGTTTCTCGAGGTCAAACTTGATTCTGGTGGGACCCTGCTTGTTGACCTTCTTTAGGCGAAGTCGGAAGGTCATCATCACTAAGTCATGGTCACTTCCAATGTCTGCGCCTGGAAAACTTCTTGTCTTGGCAATGTTCACACTGGTTTGGAAGCGTCTCTTCACCATGATGTAGTCAATTTGGTTATGGTGCTCTCCGTTCGGACTGTGCCATGTCCACCTTCTGGATGCTTTGTGTGGGCCAAACGTGTTCATAAGGCTTTAGATCATTTGAGCTTGCAAATTCCAGGAGCCTTAAGCCTCTGTCGTTGGTCTCTGCATTGCAGTAGCGTCCGCATGTGCCTTTCCAGTTCCTAGCAGCGTCCTCTCCTATTTTGGCATTCCAGTCTCCCTGCACCACAAGAATGTCTTTCTTGGGGGTCTGGTCCAGAACTTCTTGCAGTTGGTCATAGAAGTCTTCTATTTCCTCATCGCCATAGTCTGTTGTTGGGGCATAAACTTGTACAATGGTGATATTGAATGGGGTTGCCCTCAAGCGTATGGTGATAAGCCTACTGGAGACTGGCCGACAACTCATGACGGTGTTCAAGATGTCTTTGTGGACGAGAAATCCGACACCCTGTTCGTGTTTGTCTTCTCTGCCACTGTAGTACAGTTTGTGGTTTTCCTGGGTTGATGTTTCCCCAAGGTTCTTCCATCGTACTTCGCAAAGTCCTAGGATGGTCCAATGGTATCTGTTCATTTCGTGTGTCATTCCCTCTACCTTTCCAGGCGTTCTTAATGTTCTGACGTTCCAAGTGCCAATGCTGATGTTGTTTCTGGCACGGAGTTTTGATGGTGCACCAGTAACACACTTAACACCTCTGCCCTGGCGCGAGACAGAAGGTGCGGTCCTTGTTCCGGGCGACGACCGATCCGGTATGGATTGAGGTAAGGTTGCATGTGGTGTGTCTTGGGCAAAAGAACCTGGCGGAGCCCATCCCTCTCCAGGCTGTTAACCACAACCGAAACTCCACATAACTTGTGGCTCGCCTTGGTCCTGGACACGTGGCCGATGAGACCCTCATGGGACTCCTTCGCCCTGGGTGGTGACTTCATCAAGGAAGTTCATACACCCAATCAGGTACCGTGTCAGCACCCTAGCCTTTGGTTATCCAAAACCTAACCTGCAAGGCAGCAGGGGACTCGTGGAGGGCGGGGTCATCTATGTCCCGTGCAGGTGTGAACATCTGCCCACTGCCCTGCACTGTCTTATTCAGGTGCTCATTTATGGAACTCGCTTCCTCTCACTGTTCAACAAACCACGCCCCTCTCTTTGTTTAAAGTAGAATACATGAGTTACCTTTCACGACTACGAAATGCTGATCTTTTCTTCCTCTTTTGTTTCTAGACATGATACACTTCATGTTGTCACTTTCGCTAGTTTTTCTGCTTCCCATTTAGCCTCCAAATTATTCTGTTTACCAACTTGATTTTGAAAGTACACAAAATATCCTACCTACTTAAATGTTAAATATGTGTGCGCGTACGAGTGTATGTGTATGTACAAAAGTGCGCATGTGCACGAGTACATGCATGTGCGTGCGTGCGTGCGCGCACGCGTGTGTGTGTGTATGTATGTGTGTGTGTGCGTGTGTGTGTGTGTGTGTGTGTGTGTGTGTGTGTGTGTGTGTGTGTGTGTGTGTGTGTTTGAAGTTAAATTAATTTTAAGTTATTTTATTCCGTACACACATCTGATCTCATATAGCCGTTTTTTGTTCTAAGGTATTGAATTCTTTAATTGTTTTTTTTAATTGTTTTTTTTTTAATTTTGTAACATTTGTGAGTGTGTGTATTCAGCTCCAGGACACAGTCCTAATTGGCATTGTCTATCTGGTAATGAACGTATCCTGTATCTTGTATCTTGTATCTAAAAAAGCAACAGTGACTTGAAGCTGGGTTTACCTTGTACTTCTTCGCACTTCCATATTTATAATTCAGACTTCCATGGAAGTTGATTTAACACTGAAGTGACCATAGGTTTAGTCTGACTTTCATAGAAGTTGATCTGAAATAGAGTTTACCTTAGGTTTCGTCTAACTTACATGGAAGTTGATCTGAAACTGACTTTACCTTAGGTTTCGTCTGACCTGAAATAAGAGTTCACCTTATGTTTCATCTGACTTCCATGAACGCTGATCTGAAATTGACTATACCTTTGGTTTCGTCTGATCTGAAATAGAGTTTATCATAGAATTTACCTTAACTCATTCTACCCCGCGACACACCACAGGAAGATAAGTCTGGACCATGATAGTTTAAGGGTGGTGGCAGAATAGCTTGGCGCCTATTGGCGCCAAGCTATTATGCCATCACCCTTGAACTATCATGGTCGATCTGTCTCCTGAATTGTAATGCAGTCCTCTGAGGATAACTCCAAAATGTGGGTATTTCGTACCTCGGGCACAATGAGTTAAGTTTCGTCTGATCTGAAATAGTTTACCTTAGGTGTCGTTTGACTTCCATTGAAGTTGATCTGAAATGGAGTTTACCTTAGGTTTCGTCTGACTTCTATCGAAGTCAGACGAAAACTAAGGTAAACTCAATTTCAGACCATTGTTGCTCATTCCCCCGCATAGATGTGGAAGGCGGTGGAAACCTTAGATAAGTGTTTCGAGAATGAACAGAGTGTGTGAGCAAAAGTGATTTAAAAATCACTTTTGCTGACACACCCGGTTTATTCTGGACACACAGACACACACACACACACAGAAATACGGAATCACAGAGACTAAAAAGGACAGAGAAAGGGGAAAGGGACATAGCTGTCTTTGATCGCCAGGCTGTCCAAGGTCAACAAAGAATGTTTGCAGCCCGTGTCTGGTGAAGAGATCTCCATCAGCTCAATCTGACGTGATCCCCCCATCACGTCCCCTCGCCTGTTTAAGTTTTGCCAGATCAAATCAAAAGACAGCAACCAGCGGAAAGAGGCATAGATCTTCAGGAGGCACTTCTATGCCTTTTTCGCTGGCACCACTTGCATGGTTCAACTGGTCTATTTTTGTTTGAGTCTATTTATTTTAGAACCGACAAGAACAGGTTGGAATCAATTAGTCATAGAGGCAATCAGTCGTACAGTCAATCAGTCAATAAATCAATCAATAAATCAATAAATCAATCAATCAATCAATCAATCAAACAACCAAACAATCAATCAACCAATGAATCAGTCAATCATGCAAGCAAGCAAGCAATTCATCAATCAAACAATCCATCCATCCACATACCCATCCATCCATCCATCAACTAGGAAAACAAAAAAGCCAAGCGACGAACCATTAATTAATTAATATTAATAATGAGTACTTGTATAGCGCCTAACCTCAGATTAGAGCTCTAGGCGCTTAACAAAAACTAATGTACAAAAAATAACTAATTACAAAAAATGGAATTTACAAAAAGTACAAAAACAAAATACAACGCACTCTGTAAACAAGCTATAAAGTCACCATTCAAAAGTGCTACGCTCATGGACTCATACTGGCATTCACACACACACCCACACACACACTACTTCTATAAATAGATAGAGATGACTTTAACATGACAGGTGTGTGACAAAGTCATTTGTAGCTGACAGAAAACATATGGGTCTTTAGGGCACGCTTGAATGCCTCTCTCGAATCCACGTATCTTAGTTCGCGTGGGAGATCATTCCAAACAACTGGGCTCTGGTATCTGAATGACCTCTCACCAAACGACTTTGTTTTGACAAGAGGGATACGTAAAACTCGAGAGTCGGCAGCAGAGCGCAAATTCTGTCTCAAGGGCGTATACAGCTGGAGAAGAGAGGCAAGGTAGTGTGGGCAGGAACAGGTAATACAACTGTGAGTCATGCATGAAATTTTGTACTGAATCCTAGCTGTAACAGGTAACCAGTGTAGGGCAGACAGATGGGGTGTGATATGATCTGATCTAGGGACTCTAAGAATCAACCTGGCAGCTGAGTTTTGAATTTTCTGGAGTTTGCCAATCAGACACTGGGAACAGCCAGCCAAAAGAGCATTGCAATAGTCTAATTTAGACAAAACAAAAGCGCAGACAAGTACTTTAGTTGCTTCAGGTGTCAGATAGTGGCGGACTGAAGCAATACGTCGCAGTTCAGTATAGGCGGATCTGCAAACGTTGTTCACATGAAGGCGCATGGACAGGCTACTATCAAGTGTGACACCCAGATTTTTTACATGGGGGGAGAAGGGGACAGTGGCACCACAGATTTGTAATGACTGGGGGAGTGTCAGCGTCTTCGTCAACCTCGGGGAAGCAATTATCATGGCCTCAGTTTTTCCGTCATTCAACTGTAATTTGTTTGAAGTCATCCACATCTTAGTATCCAAGACGCACTCCTGAAGGATCTCGATTGTGTCCATAATCTGATCAGGTGAACATGAGTCATGGAGTTGAGTATCATCTGCAAATGCATGATGTGATATAGAGAAACGGTTAAAGACACTGGCCAGTGGCTGAACATACAGGGTAAGGAAGACTGGTCCAAGAACTGAACCTTGTGGGACGCCGAAGCGCACGGTGGATGGGCTGGATAGTATATCATTAACAACTATGCACTGAGTTCTGTCCGTCAGATATGATCTAAACCACGATAATCCAACCATCCAACCAAACCTCTCTCTCTCTCCCCCCGCCCCCCCCCCCACCCCCCAACCCGCACCCCCCCCCCCCCACCGCCCACAACGCCACCCCCAATACCATCTAGACCCATATACCAACCTTTTGTACTCCGTCTCTGGTTCCTGTCTTTCTGTCAACATGGACGCGCTGACAACTTCGTCCGTTTAAGGAACATCTGTTTAAAACGTTTGACACTCTAATAGCAAGAGGTGTAGATCCTCATGAACCCCTGCCAGAAGCAAGGGCTCATGAGGATCTATGCCTCAGGCACTCGCCGCAGGAGGTCTCCAAGTGCCGTATTTCTGTCATTGCCAAAGATAGATGGCATAAACGATAGTCGGACGCTTTGTAGAATGCCATAGGTCAATACTCTAGTGTGGAGGATTATGCGTGATCCGTCAGCCTCATAGAAAGCGTCTTAAAAAGTCGTTGGTGGAAGCCTCGTGTGCACTCCTCTTCATAAACAACAGAGATACAATTGGGGATTGATGTTTCCCAGCAAATAATATTGGATCTAACGAGCCGTAGACGACAGGTGAATCAAGAAAAGGAACGGAAAGGTGCACGGCCTTCATACCTTCAGTGGATTCAGCCAACTCGCTCCATCTACAAGTGGTATAGATTTTGACAAGCCCCTGCAGCCGCAGGCACACACCAGAAGTTATGCCTCTGGTTAGCCAGAAGTGTGACATTTACATCTTTAACAGTGTAACCCTTTCATTGTCAGTGGTCTCAGACTGCGTTTAAAAAAATCGTTGTTAATCAATTATTCAACGCCCCAGTCGTCCAAATCAACATGGATACAAAGTGGTGTCAGCAAGCGGTATAGATCCTCATGTGCCCCGCAGGTGCGGGGGCTCATGAGAATCCATGCCACTTGCAGCTGGATCGTGTTCACCTTTCCTCGGCAAGGAAAGGTTTAACCCCTTCACTGCCAGATGACGCAGACTATTTCTGCAATCCTCCTTAATTCCACACCAAAGAGCTCCAGCCTTCCCGGTGTTGTCAGCATGTGGTGTCAGCAAGCAAAATGGTGTCAGCAAGTGGCATAGATCCCCATGAGCCCCCCCGCAACTGAGGGGGCTCATGACGATCTATGTCATTTGCAGTTGGATCTTGATCACTTTTACTCGCCAGCGAAGGGGTTAAAGTTTTCATCCGGAGGCATTCCCGTACGAGCGGTACAAGGAAGCAAGCCGCGGTGGTCACGGAGACCAAACAAAACTAATATTTCTTTATACTTGCTTGGGACGTCCTCGCTGTTGAAGGACACTACCTAGGCCCATCTACATTCCTTGACCCGACTGATCCTCGGGGACTCCGGGAAGACTTTTAGTGCATTGAGTGGAGTGCGTATGGGCCATGCCGAGGTCAGAGTTCCCTCCTCATCTTGACTAACTTAACTAAACTGCACTGAACTGAATTAAGAATAATAATTCTTATTGACTTGTTTAACGGTAAAAAGGCCTCGTGGCTAACAGAGGTAAAAGGCTCCCGAGTCGATAAAACCAATAATCTGCCTACAGAGACGATCGAATATTGAACAAGATGGGATAAACCATAACCCACAAAGTCCCTTCTATATAAGAGCTGTCCTCGCTGTCAATGGTCTTTACCTTTTGTCTTTGGCCTGATTCTGATGTTGAATAATTATCTCCTATTGAAAAAGAAGAGAACAAGGATACACTATACTGTCTGTCTTCAGGTGAACCAGCATCACAGGACACCGGCACAGAATATCTGCACGCAGATGACGTCTCAGCTATGGGCACCTTCGTGCAGGAACGATTGATTGACAATCAAGGTGGAATGAACCATAACCCACAAAGACCCTTCTATATGAGAGCTGTCCTCGCTGTCAATGGTCTCTACCTTTTGTCTTTGACCTGATTCTGATGTTGAATTATCTCCTATTGAAAACGTCTCGCATATCTGCCAATGCATTTGTGAGTTCTATAAGGGGCGCAGGACATACGCGTCATTGATTTGTCAAACGTCATTTGTCATGACGTAAGTTTTAGGTTTTACGTAATTTTACATTTTACGTGATAATTATGAGTTTCCCTTTCGCTTCATAGGCTTGAGAAAATAGTGACAAAAATAGAACTTCAAGGTACAATTTCAGTCTTGCTATAATTTGTGTGAAAGCAGGTTGACTTTACCTAGCTACATGATATACTAAGTACACAGGTCACCTGCATGCTCTTCTGAAAGCGCGTGGATGTGTGTGTGAGTGTTAGTGCGTGCGTGCGCGCGCCTTCCAAACATCTCCAAGAGGCATAGATGTTCATGCGCCTAGAGGGCGCATGAGGATTTATTCTTCCTGGAGATGCACCCATATTTGTGTGTGTGTGTGTGAGAGAGAGAGAGAGAGAGAGAGAGAGAGAGAGAGAGAGAGAGAGAGAGAGAGAGAGAGAGAGAGAGAGCCGCCCGCGCGAGAGAGAATGACGTCATATTTAGAGGATTATGTCAATGTCTGCATGGTGACGGAGTTGCCTCTTCTACGTCACCGCCACTGTCTGAGTTTCTCTAGAAGTGAAGTTTTTTTACCGTTTTAATTTTTTTTTCTGAAAAGAATTAATTTTTTACTAAAGAAGTCAGTTGAAAAGTTGAAAGGATACAAAGCTGGCTAACGAACTCATTCAATGTCTTTCTCCAAACTAGCTATATACAAACGTTCAAGTAAATATGACAAAAATTACGGACTCTAATCTGGGTCAACCGACTTCTTATAAATGGTTGTTTATGTCTTCAATGAGACATTCAATTACAATTTGCTCGGAACCTCTCTTAGCCACCCACTTAAGAAAGTATTTCGCCAAGTTTCAAGCTTGTGTGTACAGATATATCGGAGACTCTCTTGTTTACATACATACGCACATACATACAAATACATACGCACATACATACATACATACGCACATACGGCGCTTCGCGCCAAATGTACGTTCAGCAGCGAGGTTAGCGTAGCTAGACATGACGTAATTTTTATCCTGTTACTTCAATTGTTAGAGGCTTAGCCTGCCCGCCTTTGACATCATGGACATGCTATTAAATTCGCCCCAACGCGACCCGCCCTATAAATAGATGGGACTTAACAACAAGATGGGATGAACAATAACCCACAAAGTCCCTTCTATATGAGAGCTGTCTTCGCTGTCAAGGGTCTTTAGCCTTTGTCTTTGATTTGATTCTGATGTTGAAATATCTCCTTCTGAAAAAGCCGCGCAGATGTGCCAATGCGTCGTAGTGAACTCTAGAAGGGGCGCGCGCAGTCATTGGTTTGTCAAACGTCATTTGTCATGTAGTATTTTTTGTTTTTTGTTTTTACGTAATTTTATATTTAACGTATATGACATTCGCATTCGCTTCAAGACTTGGGAAAATGGTGACAAAACTAGAATTTCACGGTACAATTTCAGTCTTCCTATAATTAGTGTGCAATCAGGTTGACTTTACCTGGTTACATGCTATAGTAAATACACCTGCATGCTCTTCTGAAAGCGCATCGACGTGTGTGTGTGTGTGTGTGTGTGTGTGTGTGTGTGTGTGTGTGTGTGTGTGTGTGTGTGTGCGTGTTTGCATGCGCGCACTGCAAACATCCTCAAGAGGCATAGATGTTCATGCGCCCTCCGGGCATTTGAGGATCTATGCCTCTTGGAGATGCGCACATATGTGTCATTGGTTTGTCAAACGTCATTTGTCAAGACGTATTGTTTTGATTTTATGTAATTTTATATTTAACGTGACATGAGTTTCGCTTTTGCTTCAAGACTTGCGAAAATGGTGACAAAACTAGAATTTCACGGAACAATTTCAGTCTTACTATAATTTGTATGAAATCAGGTTGACTTTACCTAGCTACATGCTATACTAAGTACACCTGCATGCTCTTCTGAAAGCGCGTCGATGTGTGTGTTTGCGTGTGCGTGTGCGTGAGTGCATGCGCGCGCTCCAAACATCCTCAAGAGACATAGATGTTCATGCGCCCTCTGGGCACATGAGGATCTATGCCTCTTGGAGATGCATGCATATGTGTGAGAAAGATAGATAGATAGAGAGAGAGAGAGAGAGAGAGAGAGAGAGAGAGAGAGAGAGAGAGAGAGAGAGAGAGAGAGAGAGAGAGAGAGAGAGAGAGAGAGAGAATTACGTCATATTTAGAGTATCAGTGTCTGCGTGGTGACGGAGTTGCTTCTTTTACGTCACCGGCAATGTCTGACTTTCTCTAGAAGTGAAGTTTTTTTTACCGTTTTAATTTTTTTTCTGAAAAGAATTAATTTTTACAAAAGAAGTTGAAAAGTTGAAAGGATACAAAGCTGGCTAACGAACTCATTCAATGTCTTTCTCCAAACTAGATATATGCAAAAGTTCAAGTAAATATGACAAAAATTACGGACTCTGGGTCAACCGACTTCCTATAAACGGTTGTTTATGTCTTCAAAGAGACATTCAAATTACAATTTGCTCGGAACCTCTCTTAGCCACCCACGCAAGAAAGTATTTCGCCAAGTTTCAAGCTTGTGTATACAGAAATATTGGAAATTCTCTTGTTTTCATACATACGCACACACATACATACATACATGCGCACATCTATCTATCTGTCTGTCTGTCTGTCTGTCTGTCTGTCTGTCTATCTATCTATCTATCTATCTATCTATCTATCTATCTATCTATCTATCTATCTATCTATCTATCTATCTATCTATCTATCTATCTATCTATCTATCTATCTATCTATCTATCTAATCTAATCTATCTAATCTATCTATCTATCTATCTATCTATCTATCTATCTATCTAATCTATCTATCTATCTATCTATCTATCTATCTATCTATCTATCTATCTAATCTATCTATCTATCTATCTATCTATCTATCTATCTATCTATCATCTATCTATCTATCTATCTATCTATCTATCTATCTATCTATCTATCTATCTATCTATCTATCTATCTATCTATCTATCTATCTATCTATCTATCTATCTATCTATCTATCTATCTATCTATCTATCTATCTATCTATCTATCTATCTATCTATCTATCTATCTATCTATCTATCTATCTATCTATCTATCTATCTATCTATCTATCTATCTATCTATCTATCTATCTATCTATCTATCTATCTATCTATCTATCTATCTCCCGTAGTCTTGCCGACCGTTGGGGCACACTGATGACTTGGCAACCAGCTCCCTCCATTCCTCTCTGATCTCTGCCATTCTTAGCGTTTCACCCAGCCTCAGTCCTATCCACTCTGAGATATTGTCCTCCCATCTTTTTCTCTGCCTTCCTCTCCTTCGTCTTCCTTGCATAGTGCCTTGCAGGATTGTATTGGCAAGCCCTGATGAACGCGTGACATGGCCATACCACTTCATTTTGCGTTTTTATCACAATGGCTAATAGGTCTTCATAGGGCCCGATGGCTTGCCTGATTCTGCTTTCCACTTCCACGTTCGTGATGTGATCTCTGTAAGAAATGCCAAGCAGCCTTCGAAAACATCTTATTTCAGTGGCTTGTATCCTCCTTTTAAGGTCTGCTGTGAGGGTCCATGACTCGCATGCATACAAGAACACTGAGATGACTAAGGAGCGCATCAGTCTGATCTTGGAGCAGAGCGTGATGTTTCTGTCCTTCCATATAGTCTTCAATCTTGTCAGTGCTGTTGTTGTCTGCGCATTCCTGGACATTATTTCTGGTTTTGATCCCTCATCTGTCACAATGGCTCCTAATTTAGGTATTTGAATTTATTAACTGTTTCTAGTTTTTGGCTTCCAATCATGACGTCAGTTCCAATGCCACTGGTGTTATTTGTCATCAGTTTGGTCTTGTCTGCACTGATTTCCATTCCATACGCAATGGCTGTACTGTCCAGCTGTTCCACCAGCTGAGCTAGCTCCTTCTCTGTTCCTGCAAGGCCATCAATGTCGTCCGCAAAGCGCAAATTCGTGATTGTTCTGCCTCCAATACTGACAGTTCCTTCATGATCTTTCAGAGCGTCTGTCATGATTCTTTCCAGGAAGATGTTGAAAAGAGTAGGTGAGAGCAAGCAGCCTTGTCTGACTCCGACTGTTGTCCTAAACCAGTTTCCTATTTTGCCGTTGAAGCAGACTCCGCTAGTGGCCTTGTTGTAAAGGTTTGCTATGACTTTGATCAGGTTAGCATTGATGTTGTATAGCTTCATGGTGGACCAAAGGGCTGCATGCCACACCCTGTCAAACGCTTTCTTAAAATCCACAAAGACACATACATACGCACATACGACGCTTCACGCCAAATGTACGTTCATCACCCAGATAAGCGTATCTAGACATGACGTAATTTTTATCTTGTTACTTCAATTGTTAGAGGCTTAGCCTGCTCGCCTTTGACATCATGGACATGCTATTGAATTCGCTCCACCGCGAAGGGACTTAAAAACTACAGAATACGTATTAATCCGCACAGTGCCAGCTGACGCAGGCTGTGTTTCTGCAATCTTCCTTAACTCTTTCGGTGTCGGTAGCGGTTTTAGTCGCGATAATTCCTGCAGCTTAATTAAAAAAAACAAAAAAACTAGATGTACTAAAACAACATTGATTCAGAATGGTGTCAGCAAGAGGCATAGGTCCTCATGAGTCCCCCCAGTTGTATTGAAGATCAATACCTCTTGCAGTTGGGTGGTGTTCACATTTGCTCGGCAATGAACCAGTTAAACTAGACCCCCAGCACCTCTTGTCAAAAAATAAAAATAAATAATATAATAATAATACTAATAATAATACTAATAATAATACTAATAATACTACTACTACTACTAATAATAATAATATAAATAAAATAAATAAAATAAATAAATAATAATAATAATAATAAATAAATAAATAAAATAATAATAAATATAAATAAATAACAAAAGAATATAATAATATTAATAGTAAATAAATTTAAAACAAATTAAAAAAATAATTAAAAATAAAAATAATAAATAAATAAATAAATAAATAAATAAATAAATAAATAAATAAATAACAAATCTAAAGAACACAGAAGGTAGATGTGAGAACTGTACAGTTATATTAGCATTTTCCCATAAAATGTTCCGTTACGACAGTGGGACACTAATAAATATAATGATGTGAAAAAAATGGATGAAGTGGGGCATTAAGACGTAAATTGTAAGTGTTTTTAGCCATAATTATGCGTGTCGTTTTCAGTCACCCTTGCCATCGTGGCAGCCTGTAGACACGCGCCATTAAAGGCTTTGTCTCTGGGAACCTGTATTCAAAGAGAAACCTAATCCACGTACCGAGAACATTATGACGTCAAGGCAAGACAAAACAGGCTGGCCATCGATAAAAAAAACAAAAAAAAAAAACGTTCCCGGAGTTGCCGATGGTTACAATTGACAGTTTTGTCAATATTTGAGCTGGTCTGTGATCTAAGACCTTACGGCCGTAGGCCGTGAGGTCCAAAATCGCTGACCAGAACACATAATACAAACATTATCTGGAACAGCTAGAGGTGAAATGGGTATAAGGAACTGCTGTGAAGGGTAGAGGGAGTGGGGTGTGGGGGTTGGGGGGGGGGGGGTTAGGGGGGAGGGATAATTTCTGTTGACGTCTGTAGGGTGTCATATTTTCTTCGCTTTCGTCCTTTTTAACCCATATCATACTGATACTAAAAGCTTCAAATTTGTACGCTGCTATATGCAAACTATATTATAGTATTTACAGATAAGGACCAGTGGCTTTAGTTCAAGGGTGGTGCCAGAATAGCTATTTGGCACTACCCTTTAACTATATGTCAAACTTATTTCACACACTGGTGTATTCCAAATGATAAGGGTTAATAGACCAAAGGCCAGTGACGCGAGTGAGCTTAGTTTCTGCGCCAGCCACGAAGCAAGGTATTGTAATCAAAAGTGCATTACACAACTAGTCTCCAGCTTTTCAGATATAACTTGTCTATTGTAATCTGTAATTAATTAAAAGTATATTTTACAGCTATATCCAGCACGTTTACTATACAGTAGAACCTGCTTTGAGCAAATCCTTTCTGTGATAGAAAAAAAATATGGTCTTAACAGACACAGAAATGTTGACAGACAAAAAGTGTCGCCCTTCATCATTCAAGTGGCTGCGGTCATCTGATTAACGGTCTTTAATCACAGGTGATCTCACATAAGAGTGGTCGCTCAAAACAGGTTATACATTATCTTTGCATTCAAAAGTAAACCTTTCGCAAATTGTGTGTGTTGTTCTTCTCGCGTTACTGTGTGTAACTGTAAGCGACACTACCCATACGCGCAGAAACAGAAAAATCTAAAATTGACACTTAACATAACAAACAGTCGGTTTAATTTGATCCTTTTACACCACTTGCATGGCATTTTCTGGGGTGGATTACCGATGTTTGATCTACCTAGCAACCTTCGATTTTTTTAACTAAAAATAGACCGACGACCGAACATGAGCACATGCCGAAGTAGAAAGTGTGACGTAATAAGACTTGACGCATGTATGGAGCACTAAAGTTCGTCGTTTCAACTTTAAAATTAGATTTTGACGTCTGGAATAGGCTTCTTTTGTCACTAGTAATAGAAAGCAGTGGCGGCATCTCCCGAAAGACAGGAGTTTTGTCAGTGCCGCAAGTGTCTACGGGGATTTGATGGAAATTCGCGGCCGAAACAAATTAGATAATGTTTTTTTCTCGTGAATTGTCGGATTTGTTTGAGAGATAACTATCGGGTTTCCTGGCATCTGAAGCAGATTTGTAAATATTTTTAGACACGTCAGATATAAACATGCCGCGGAGTGAGTCCAGGTGGAAGGCTGCTTCGGTCACATTTCAGCCTTCGAGCCCAGAAAAATAGTAAGTAGAAGGAGACACGTGGTATAAACTGTTTAGGCAACAGGGCTCTCCTGGATTACAAAAATAAATGCTCACCTCACATGTTATTTAGTGGAGCCGGAATGCTCGGTGAACCTCGCATTCCGGGCTCCACGAAATAACAGACTCGCTGAACAATTTTTCATAATCCATTCGAACCCTATTGTCTAAGCACTACATATACTTAATGCAAGCTTAACTTATTCGAGACGAACGGCATCCGGATACGCGACTTAAGCCGCGTATCCAGATGTCGTTCGTCTCGAATGAGTAAATCTGACCTTTCTGAAGACACAGGTAAGTCTGATAAGTTCGACCCCTACGACAATAATGTGCTCTTGTACTGACCTTTTCGAACATACAGGACCAGTGTTTTAATTCGACATATGAGACCTACGTTACTCGTATTACGACCATTCGAAGACAGAAGAGCAGAGTTTCAATTCGACCATCGCATGACCATTTTGTCTTTTTCTGCCTATTACAAGACATACAAATACAGTGTTTTAAACCCGCCAGTTGATTTGCAGGTTTTTACGAAACTATTTCTGTTACATTTTGACCCTGATTTGACCCTGATATGGTGACTGCTCTAATTCTAGTATTTGGTCTGATGTTTCGATAATAATAATAAAAATAGTAATAATAATAAAAGAATAATAATAAGAAGAATTGTTATTATTATTATTATTATTATTATTATTATTATATTATTATTATTATTATTATTAAGACCTTTACAAAATCGAATACTCAGCGTTTATGAACCTGTGCTCTATTTCCGACCCTTAACTCATTCAGCCCCGACACACCACAGCAAGACATGGATCGAGCATGATAGTTCAAGGGTGGTGCCAGAAAAGCGGTTTGGCGCCCATACAAGCTAATCTGGCACCACCCTTGAACTATCATGCTCGATCTGTCTCTAGAATCGTAATACAGTCCTTGAGAGGGCAACTTCAAAATTTGGGGATTTCGGTCCTGGGGTAGAATGTGTTAATGAGTGTGCACTCGCATTTTGACTCCGCTTTTTTTTTAACCCTCTAGTGCATGCAGACACCGGTAATGTTTACAGCATCGGGGTTGCGTGCAGAAGGGTGTTAACCCATTCACTGTCACTGAGTTGACGTAGATTTTGTGTTTCTGAAATCATTGTAGGCCTAAATTCAACAACCAAAACCCACAACTGTCTAAGGAATGCAGGATGAAAAAAACAATGGTTTCAGCAAGAGGCATAGATCCTCATGAGCCCCGCAACTGCGGGGGATCATGAGGATCTATGCCTCTTGCAGTTCAGTATTTTTCGCCATTGAAGGAGTTAAACCTGCCATGTACTATGTCATGCACAATTACTATTGCGTCCGTTGTGCCAATTTCCGAGCCGGGTTTGACGCTATGCGGGACACATGACTGAGTTGGAATGAAATGGCCGCACGTGCTCTCGTCTGCACGCGACACTTATCTCGCGAGAACGAGCACGATTCTGTCACAGCGAATGCAAGTCCCTTTCCGCCCTTTCACAGATGTTCATGTGCCTCTAGGAGTCGTGGGTACTTCTAGCGGCCTGTCTCATTAGCTGAAAGCATTATATCAGAGATCGTTTCAGCAGAGCCACAGGCTGGTTCTCGGACGACCGAAAGACCTCGTCAGAGTGCGCGTGACATAGATCTTCATGCACCAGCGTATTGCGCACAGGCTATTATGTGCTCCACAAAATGTATATCTTTTCCCCGGGACGTCTAAAAGATTTCACAAGTGAATGCAATTGCGTTTAGTGTAAAAGGCACAGATTTTCATGGGTCTCCGCAAGGTACATACGCCCTTAAAAAATACGTCTCTTTCTAAAGCGCTTTATATCGGAGAACACACTGTTCCAGTGAAGCGGGTTCTCGACCAAGGTCCCAAAAAACCTCACCATCTGCGGGCACAGCTTTAGCAAGAGGCACGTATCCTCATGAGCCCCCGCAGACTGCGGGGGGAGGTGGGGGGAAAGAGGTCGGGGGGGGGGGGGGGTCATAAGGATCTGAACCTCTCGTACGGGGCCCTCATTTACATCACTGCACGTCAAGCTGACGAGGAGACCGCAGAGTCCACCGCTGACGATGGGGATCAAAATGGGCGAAAAAACAGATGACAATTTACAGACACACTTTTCCGCCTGATTGCATTAAGAGTGCAGATCCCAGCTCGCAAAAGAGCCTCTGACCGAAATCGGCCGCAAGTGGGCCCGCGCACGACAGTGCGCGGGCTCACTTGCGGCGGACGACGGCCCGACGTTTTTGTACTTACCGGGAAGTCATCGCTTCTACACGCTCTCAGGTGATTACATCAGGAGTGCAAAATGACCCACCCTTTTTAGCTTGCATGGAATATTTTGACCGAATCCACTAGGTATTTTCAGCATGATCGCGTTTCTACGGCGGTGGAAACGCGAAAGTTGGTCATCCGCATGGGGTCGCACAGACCACCATGTTTCTAACTTGTTCCGCTTGCAGGCGTCTGAGCTGGCCGTTTATTTTTTTGAAGGAACTGAAAGTATCTCTAAAGGAGTTAACCCATTGCATCCTGAGGTTGATTTTGTTGTTGTTGTTGTTGTTGTTGTTGTTTTGAATGTGTTTACTGTCCTATGAAGGATGCGATACAGATTAGACGACGGATCAACCATTTCAGTTCAAGGATGGTGCCAGAATAGCTTGGCTCCTGAGGCGCCAAGCTATTCTGGCACCTCCCTTGAACTATCACAGTCAAACGTATTTCAAGCAATAGTGTATCAGGATGAAAATGGTTAAATATACTGACGAGCGAAAGAAACGCGTCATCGTTCGAAGTGTTTCCGATGATTCGAATAATGTCGCGTTTCTTTTACTCGTCGGTATATGCAGGACTGTAAGAATGCATAGAAGTACCCAACGGAGAAAGAAACACGCTTAGAAAAGACGGGTACAACACAATTTATTAATATTTCGGGTAAATACCCTTTGTCAAAATAGACAAACAAACAAACATAGAGATTAGCCGCTACTTATCTTCAATGGCAGAAGGAATGTGGCAACTCTGGATTGTAAGAATGCATGCTTCTTCTTACAGCCTCTCCATTGACAGTGATCGCAAGTAGCGTTTTTGTATTCAGTGAAATGTAACCTGTTTCTTCCCTGCAATATGGATACAAACAGGGCCAATAGGAGGTATGGACCCTCAAGATCTCCACGCAACGACACGGACCTTGCGATAAAACAGAGACTCCGTTTCCATTCCGCCAGACAAGGTCGAAGAGGGGTCATGCGACGTGTTGAGATTGCTGTGCAACCGTCTGCAATTATGCCACCTTGCCACACGGCAGAACACCCTGATGGCGGCAGTGGCTTTAAGCCCTTCACAGACAGTTAATGCTGATGGTGGTGTTTTTAAGTCTCTTCTATTTATAGAAGGGACTTTTTAGGACGGGTCGCGGTGGGGCGAATTTAATAGCATGTACATGATGTCAAAGGCGGGCAGGCCTTATAGTCTGACAAACGAAGTAATAAGAAAAAAATTACGTCATGTCTAGTTACGCCAACCTCGCTGCTGAACGTACATTTGGCGCGAAGGGCCGTATGTGCACGTGTGTGTGTGTGGGTGTGTGTGTGTGTGGTGTGTGTGTGTGTGTGTGTGTGTGTGTGTGTGTGTGTGTGTGTGTGTGTGTGTGTGTGTGTGTGTGTGTGTGTGTGTAAACACGATAATCTCATAATAATGCTGTACGCACAAGCTTTAAACTTGGCGAAGTACTTTATTTAAGGTGTGTTTAAGACAGCCTCCGAGCATATTGTAACGGGATGTCTCCTCCGAGCATATTGTAACGGGATGTCACCGTTTATAGAAAGTTGCTTGACCCAGATTAGAGTCCGTAATTTTTGTCATATTTAATTAAACTTTTAGAAGCTAGTTTGCATAAAGACATTGGATGAGTTTGTTACCTCTTCAATTTTTGGAATAATAATTAATTTATTTGTTCAAGTTTTGGCTCCACTATACACTCCCATCAAACAGTCAGCCGTGGAAGAGGCTGTGTGGAACAAAACAGTCAGCCCTGGAAGAGGCTGTGTGCATTCGGATGAGTGACGCGAAACATCAATTTCGTCATTGTGTACACGGCGTCGTGAGATTAGCGATGCCATGACGTCAAGCTTATAATGACGTCATTTTGCTGCTCGTGCTATTTTTCTTCACAATTCCTCTCGCTACTCCAGCTCACAAAGCGTACTAATGGCGGGAAGCGCCGTGTGTCCGTCTTTATTTGTGTGTGCCGGCGTGTGTGTTGATCAGAGTTTGGTTTAGAGAGGAGGGAAACGGATCAGAAAGATAAGCTTAAAAATATGAACAACTGTGAATGTTCCTAAAAGAAAAACGCATGTGAGCTCCAAACAATACGGTAGACTTCGATATGAAATCCTCATCTTGTTCAGTAGGAGATATTTCAACATAAGAATCAGGTCAAAGACAAAAGGTAGAGACTCTTGACAGCGAGGACAGCTCTCATATAGAAGGGTCTTTGTGGGTTATGGTCTATCCCATCTTCTTGTTGCTTTTTTGTGGTTGTTGCTGTTAGTTTGTTTGTGTCTTTTGGTGTGTTAATTAACGCAAAGGGGACCTAGTCGTCCAAAGAAAAATAGATATAAAGTGGTATAAGCCAGAGGCATAGATCTTAATGGGCCCATGCAAGTGCCGGGGCCGATGAGGATCTATGTCTCTTTCAGTATGGTCGTGTTCAGCTTGTGTCGGCAGTCAGAGGGTTGAATTAACACATTCTGCCCCAGGACCGAAATCCCCCAATTTTGAAGATATCCGCTGAAAGACTGCATCACAATTCTAGAGACAGATCGAGCATGATAGTTTAAGGGTGGTGCCAGAATAGTTTGGCGCATATGGGTGCCAAGCTATTCTGGCACCACCCTTGAATTATTATGCTCGATCTATGTCTTGTTGTGGTGTGACGGGGCTGACTGAGTTAAGGATTATAATAACTGCTCGGACAATGTTCTCTAGCAATATCAGTGAAAAAACCAACAAACAAACGAAAAACAAAACAAAAACAAGAAATATGGGATGAACCATAACCAACAAGTCCCTTCTATATGAGAGCTGTCCTCGTTGTCAATGGTCTCTACTTTTTGTCTTTGACTTGATTCTGATGTTGAATTATCCCCTAGTGAAAAAGTCTCGCAGATCTGCCAATGCGTCAGTGAGTTCTATAAGGGGCGCAGGACATACGCGTCATTGATTTGTCAAACGTCATTTGTCATGCATGACGTAAGTTTTAGGTTTTACGTAATTTTATATTTTACGTGATATGAGTTTCACTTTCGCTTCATAGGCTTGAGAAAATGGTGACAAAACTAGAACTTCACGGTACAATTTCAGTCTTGCTATAATTTGTGTGAAAGCAGGCTGACTTTACCTAGCTACATGATATACTAAGTACGCGGATCACCTACATGCTCTTCTGAAAGCGCGTGGATGTGTGTGTGAGTGTTAGTGCGTGCGTGCGCGCGCGCTCCAAACATCTCCAAGAGGCATAGATCCTCATGCGCCTGGATATGCGCGCACGCTTGTGTGTGTGTGTGTGTGCGTGTGTGTGTGTGTGTGTGTGTGTGTGTGTGTGTGTGTGTGTGTGTGTGTGTGTGTGTGTGTGTGTGTGAAAGAGAGAGAGAGAGAGAGAGAGAGAGAGAGAGAGAGAGAGAGAGAGAGAGAGAGAGAGAGAATGGCGTCATATTTAGAGTATTATGTCAGTGTCTGCGTGTTGACGGAGTTGTCTCTTTTACGTCATCGCCACTGTCTGACGTTCTCTAGAAGTAAAGTTTTTTTTAGTGTTTTAATTCTTTTCTGAAAATAATTATTTTTACTAAAGAAGTTGAAAGGATACAAAGCTGGCTAACGAACTCATCCAATGTCTTTCTCCAAACTAGCTTTATGCAAAAGTTCAAGTAAATATGAAAAAAATTACGGACTCTAATCTGAGTCAAACCGACTTCCTATAAACGGTTGTTTATATCTTCAATGAGACATTCAATTACAATATGCTGGAACCGGAGGCTCTTTTAGCCACCCACTTAAGAAAGTATTTTGCCAAGTTTCAAGCTTGTGTGTACAGAAATATCGGAGATTCTCTTGTTTACATACATACGCACAAACATACATACGCACATACATGCATACATACATACATACGGCGCTTCGCGCCACATGCACGTTCAGCAGCAAGGTTCGCGTAACTAGACATGACGTAATTTGTATCTTGTTACTTCAATTGTTAGAGGTTTAGCCTGTCCGCCTTTGACATCATGGACATGCTATTAAATTCGCCCACCGCGACCCGTCTTAAAAATAGAAGGGACTTTAAAAAAAAAAAACGCATATTTTTCTCTAGACTGTAAGAAGCGGTAACTTTTTCATCTGTGTTCCTCAGACGGTGCAAATCACCAGGGTTTCAGCCAATATACTGCTCTGTTTTTGACAGCCAATGCAGACCAAAAACGGCCGCATTGACAATCCATTTTCATCTACTTGCAAGAGGCATAGATTCACATGAGACCCTGCGAATGTGAATCTATGCCTCTTGCTGAGAGTAATCGGCTCTAGCTGCTCTTCAAAACAACTGAGGATTGGAGACACCGAGTTTAGCCGTGCGACTTGCAAAAGCGAATCGTTGCAGCACACAAAATTAGCACGATCGGGGGCAATCCATTCTGCCGCTTACGCCCACGATCTCAGCAAACAGGTCAGCGACATCAAAACTCCATAAACTGGCTTCCGTCAACACTACAGGCGTTTGATGCATGCTGACCTGCGACTTGAGCGATATCGTTAGCTCAGAACGACATTTTGGTGTTCATATGTTCTGCAAGACCAGATCAGTTTGGAACTCTCTCCCTGCCAGTCTGCGAAATCTCCCTACTCTCTTTCAGTTTATGGGCTCATTTCAAAACTCACTTCTTCCAGCTTGCTTTTCCTCAGTCGTAGATCCGTGTTCCTGTTGTATTTATTTGTAACCTTTTATATCGTATGCCATGTTTGAATGGGTGTATTAGCGCAATGAGTTTTTGCCATAAAAAGATTTTGCGATATACAAGAACCATTCATTATTATTATTATTATCATTTATTATTAGATCCCGTTCAATATGTGCCGCGTTTCGTACGTCAGAAAGAGACAAAGATTCCCATGAGCTCACGGGAATCTTTGCCTCTTTCTGACAGAGGGTGATTTGAACTATACTCATGCACATGTATATATCAGCCAGTCTGGTACAGCGGAACAAAGTTTACAGGTTGGGTGTAGACACTTTCAGAGGTCCCGCCAAACTTTTTCTTCGCGAACTATTTCGATTATAACAACAAACTTCGGTTATAACAAACAGGTAAAAAAAAACTTGTCCCCGACTTTTGGTAGATACAGTCTGGTTCGCTTATAACAAGGTCTGATTGTTTTAAAGTCCGATAAAACAACAGTTTTTCCGATGTCTAGACCCACACTTTTCTACGTCAACTACTTCGGATATAACAACAAACTTCTGTTATATCAACGAGATAAAAAAAAATGGATCCCCCAGCTTTTTCGGCAGATATAGTCTGCTTCGATTATAATAGGTCGAATATTAGAAAAGTCAGATATCTCATTCTACCCCAGACACACCACAGAAAGATAAGGATCGACCATGATAGTTCAAGGGTGATGCCAGAATAGCTTGGCGCCTATGGGCGCCAAGCTATTCTGTCATCCCCCTTGAACTATCATGGTCGATCTGTGTCCTGCACTGCAATGCAGTTTTCAGAGGACAGGGGCAAAATTTAAGGATTTCGGTGTTGGGGTAGAATGAGATAAAACAACTTTTTTCAGAGATCCACCCTCACTTTTTCTACCTCGCTTATATGCAATGTCGATTATAACAACAAGAACAAAATTGGGTCTCCTGACACTTTGATATATCCGAAGTTTTACTGTATATACGAAATTCAGTTTTGGTGTGAGTCGGGCTGTGATTTTGAATTTCACAGCTCAAGAAACAGACCAACGCTCACTTTGACATTCCTGCTTCTCAGACGAAGAAGGTGAACTGTGTTTCACTCTGTGGCCGTATTTTTTTATAGACGGGTCACTGCCGCTTGCCAAATGTGATATTGTCCCACACCGTCATACGACACACGCGTCAAGTGGCCGGCTGTCACAGAACAGAACCTAATGGACAGGACAGGGACTGCAATGAAAATCTCTCTTTTCACAAAAAAACCTGACTTCCTGCCTTTTGCCTTTACAGGGCAGGGAATGTCGTGTTTCTACGAAGTGCCTTATCTCCTCTCGAAGCCACAGGTTTTGGGCACAGCCTGTGGTGTAGAATGTGTTTTCACCACGTGTGTCAATGTAAAGTATTTATTTTTTACAGTCTCTGTAAATTAGGACTTCGTCTTGTTTTACAGAATCTAGTGAGGTACCGTTTACGCCGGACGAGTCCCATTCAACGAACGAAAGCAAAGTCATGTATGGAATACTGACAAGCAAATTAAATGTGACATTTTTGGAATCATGGGAAACACTAAAGTCTTTCCGATGATTCCAAAAATGTCGCATTTCTTTTACTCGTCAGTATATATAACCAGCGTGTACCATAAGCATAGACAACACTCTAAACATCTCCAAGAGGCACAGAGCCCCAACGGGCTCATGAGGATCTATACCTCTTGAAGATGTTTGGAGTGTTGTCTGTGCTTATGGTGGAAGCAGCTTGCCCGCTGTGATTTCGCTCTCGTTTGTTTTTAGGAGTAGTTCGTTGCAAACGAAACCTCACTATTATAAGATAGATACTGTACACCGACACACATAGTGAAAAACGCATTTCTCTTCACCATCTTGTGTGTGGGTTGGAGACAAGAAACGCATCCTCACGATAAAAGGAAAATTAAAAAGAGAGGTTTGAAACCACTTTAAGTACACCAGAAATGAAACACAAGGTTTCGGATCTGAGATCCTTCCTCTGGTCCAAGGACCAGAGGAAGGATCTCAGATCTGAAACGTTGCTTCATACATGTACTTAAAGGGGTTTCTACCACTCTTTTTAGTTTTCTTTTTATGCGAAACCCTTGCTGCAATATTGTTACTGCATCCTCACAAAGTACATCAGTGTACACAGTGTTCGCGTTAACCGGTAATTTTCTGTATTTTATCGAGGTTTTGGATGTACCAACAAATATTGCAAAGAAACGTTGCAGTCGGCAGACGTTACAGGTTACAATGGACAAATATCGGTGATTCGGGCTGGGATACCAAAATATGTTTGAACTGAAAACACAGGGATTTATGAAGAAGAGTAAGCTGAAATGACCACCCCCTCCTCCCCCCCCCCCCTCCCTCCGCCTCACTTTATTTGATTTTCCGAGGACTGAATCCTTCCTCTTCTAGTGTACTGCCCCACTCCCCCTCTAACTCCCCCAACCCCCCAAACGCGCGCGCACACACACACACACGCACACACACACACACGCACACACACACACACACTCACACACACACACACATATATATAATACATACATACATACACACACACACACACACACACACACAATGATTGCCGCGCATATTTGATCCCAGGCCCATCTGTAATACGTGAAAGTGATTCCGATCTTCCATGACAGTCAATTTGGAGTGTTAATACCCTCATAAAACTGCCACGCCAAAATGACCTTATTTCGATGCAGCCTACGCGAAACATGACCAGATAGTCCCAACGGAGAAAGAAACACGCTTAGAAATAACAATTATAACACAATGTTATTTTCAAAAATAGACAAACAAATAAGCGTACAGTTCAGTCAGTGTTTCAGTCTCCGTTAAGTTCTTTACTCGCATGGCTGTCACCCTTTTGGTTTGGACCCGATGGTCGATCTGACATACGCAAATTGACCCCGGGTCGACCTCCCTCAGGGACCATTGTAGCGTGTTACACCGGACCAAATCGCATCAACTCGGATGAAGCGTACTGCGATTGATAGCGTGCCGTCAGCTGACATAACACTCGGCCTCTGTCACTTCTGTGGACAGATACTATCATTCTTCGTGCAGAAAAATGGCCTCGAATCGTTTTTGTTGGACTGCAAATTGCAATATGACAATGCATGCCACCGTGCGCGACGTGGCTAATAGCTACGCGGCACGGAATGGCTAAATACACGGGGCTCTCCTGCTCGGAAGTGCTATGCGCACGGCATTTTGTCCTTAGGTGCACAGTCGAAGGAGAGTGTTTTGTTTTTGACATCGGACAAAAGTTTGAAATTTACAGATAAAGTAATGCACATGACATACCAACAAGAGACACAGATCCTCATAAGCCCCCGCGAATGCGGGGGCTATGAAGATCTATGCCTCTTGCAGAGGGTGGAGTTTTATTTTTTTTTATTTTTTAAGAAGGAAGAGAGAAGAGGGTAGGGAGAGTTGGGGGCGTTCATTTTATCCCCTTCGCGTGTTCTGAAAAGAACGGTTTAAAAATCAATTCAATTTCAGATACGTGAAATCACTATTAGGCAATTTCGGTGTGCAGTGGCTGAATCTGTGCAGATTATTTTAAACACATTTTTTGTTTCTTTTCATTTTTTTTTAACCTTAAAAGCGATTACTTCATTGCTAAAATTCGCCGACACAGCAGGTTCTCGGTGTTTTCTTGCCTCAACTAAGACTACGGTCTACTTCGCTTATAACAAGACCGCAAATAATAAAAGTCGGATATAACAACATTTTTTAGTAGTAGTAGTATGTGTGAGGACAAAATAGGCCGCGAGGCCTTTGCAAATGTCCTTTCTTTCTTTAATTACTTTATGGGTCTGTTATGCATGCAAATTTTCCTAAAAATCATTCATCATAGCAATAGAAAATCTCTTTAAATTTTGGTAATTCGTCCAGCTGGTTTTTAAAAGAATTAATTTTATATTAGGTGCTTTTTAAAATGAAACCGGTAACTTATTCCAAACAATGGAAACTCTGTTAGAAAAACAAAACTTCCGCAGGTTAGTGTTGCAATGCCGTACAAAGATTTTCCCTTCAGAGTTTCGGGTTCTGTCACAAAACGGTGCTGCAAAAACGTCGTTTCAATTTAGGTCGTCGATGCCATTATCAATTTTAAAAACTTGGATTAAGTCTCCATATATTCTACATCTACGTAAGGAGTGTAGTCCAAAGTATTTGAGTCTGTCTAAGTAAGACATATTTCTACATTCTTTAACCAGTTTTGTTGCTCGTCTCTGTACCCTTTCAAATGCAACTGATTGTCTCTTTAAACCTGGGTACCATACGGTGTTTGCATATTCTAAATGTGTTCTGACTAGTGATTAATACAGTTTACTAAAGATGTCCTTAACCAAATAATTAAAGGCTCTATTAACTACTTCAACCATTTTGTTGGCCTTATTGATACAGTTCTGAATTTGGGGGTCAAAAGATAGAACTTTATCAAAAACAACACCTAAGTCTCTTTCCTCCTCACAGGATACCACCTTTTTAATGTCACTGTTAACTTTCATCAAGCAGTCATGTTCAGGATTGTTCCTTCCAGCATGCAAGACCTTACACTTTTCTACATTAAAATGCAAATCCCATGTGTCGGACCACTCTTGCAAATGATCCAAATCATACTGCAACACGTCTTTATTGCTCGATTCATTGTAGATTTTAGTATCGTCTGCGAATATTTTGCACATGCTATTAACACAGTCTGGCAAGTCACTTATAAATATAGTAAATAATATAGGTTCTAGGATGCTTCCTTGAGGTATACCCTTTACCACTTGTTCTCTTTCAGGTAAGAAACTTCTTATCCAGTTGGAAATGTTTCCACATATAGGCCTCTAGATTCTGAAGAAGCCTTTCATGAGGAACAGTGTCAAATGTTTTTCTAAAGTCTAAGTATATGATGTCAACCGTTTTTTGTTGTCAAGTAAGGAAGTTATATCATCCATAACCATCTGTAGTAATTGAGTAACACATGATCGTCACTCTTGCAAATGATCCAAATCATACTGCAACACGTCTTTATTGCTCGATTCATTATAGATTTTAGTATCGTCTGCGAATATTTTGCACATGCTATTAACACAGTCTGGCAAGTCATTTATAAGCACCTTTATTTTGTCTGATTTTGCGTTTCCAACCTTTACCACTTGATTCCACTCTATATTCTAAAGAAGCCTTTCATGAGGAACAGTGTCAAATGCTTTTCTAAAGTCTAAGTATATGATGTCAACCGTTTTGTTGTTGTTGTTGTTGTCAAGTAAGGAAGTTATATCATCGATAACCATCTGTAGTAATTGAGTAACACATGATCGTCACTCTTGCAAATGATCCAAATCATACTGCAACACGTCTTTATTGCTCGATTCTAAAGTCTAAGTATATGATATCAACCCTTTTTTTTTTATTGTTGTCAAGTAAGGAAGTTATATCAACCATAACCATCTGTAGTAATTGAGTAACACATGGTCGTTTCTTTCTGAAACCATGTTGGCATTCAGTGTACACATATTATTCACAGTAAAATGATTAACGATCTCGTCTCGGACTATAGACTTTAAAACTATACATACTATACACGTTAAACTTACTGGTCTGTAGTTTCCTGCATCTGACCTAGAACCTATTTTAAAAATAACACTTACCTCTGCGGTTCGCCAGTCTTGTGGTACAATACCTGATTTAAGGGAAAATGTAAACAAAGAGCAAAGTGGTTCTGCCAACTCGTTACACAACTCTTGTAAAACTCTGGGAGGTATACAGTCTGGACCTTGAGCTTTGGAAGGATTTAATTCTTTTTGTTTTTTCTTGACAATATCAGGAGTTATTAAGATATCTGTTATAGTGCACCCATTCAATTTTGAGCCTCCACCAAGCAATGGCACATTACTCAAATTCTCTCTCACAAATACACTTGAGAAAAATGTATTCAAGGTTGCTGCCTTTTCATGATCTGCTATAGCAAGAGTGCCATCTTCTTTTTTTAAGTGCATTTATTCCAGAATTATATTTAGTTTGTTCCTGTACATACTTCCAAAATATTTTGGGGTTCATTTTACATTTATCTGTAGTATTTCTTTCATGTAATTTTTTGATTACGTTTTATTAATTTATTACAGTCCTTTCTTATGGTAATATATCTTTGATAATCCCTATCTTTGATAATCCCTACCTTCTTTAGTTTGAAGATATCTTTTATATAACGTATGCTTCTTTTTAATCATTCTTAAAGTACCCTTATTCATCCAAGATGGTGTAGTTTTTTTTTTTTAATGTGATTTACTCTTTGCTGTTGGGATGTGCAATTCCATACCTTTCAAAATCGAAGACTTAATTAATGCCCAGAATTTTTCCACTCCGCAATTTTTCGGCTTAATAGTTGTAAAGTCTATATTTGCAATATGTGCTCTCAGACTATCATAGTCTCCCTTTCCAAGGTTAAGGGAATATTTATTACTCTGCGTGACCTTTACCTTAGGGACATACAGCTGGAAGAGTAAAACATCGCGGTCACTCTTACCAATGGGATCCAAGTGTTGAATATCTTAAATTAGCAACTCATCATTTACTAAGATAAGGTCATCTAATGTTGACCTCTGACCCTGCCTATCTCTTGTTGATTTTTCACCATCTGAATCAGGAAGGCGTCTCTTATGCACTCAACAATTTGATTATTTTTCTCAACTGTCCAGGAGCAATCCCATCTTGCATATGGGAAATTAAAATCTCCGAAAATGGAAATTTTGTCATATGTTTGTAGCTCATCAGATCGTAAAAGTTGTAATAATAGATCTGTGTTTTCAATTGTGGAGCTGGGGCTTCTATACACACAACCAACAAGATATTTTTCACCAGAAGCACTGACAAAATAGCACCACAAGCTCTCTTCAAACTTACTATTATTTAATGTTTTACATTCTTGAGCATTTAACGTTTTGTTAAAGTAAAGGGACGATAACTAGCAAAACTAGCAAAAATATTCCTGTGGAATGTTATTCCCCAGGACACAAGGGCTCAATCCAGCCTTTCTAACACACAATTTTGCTTTTAGATACTGCTGTAAAACAAATATAACACCAAAACTTTTCTCATTTCACAAAACAGCAGCCATCTTGCGCATGCGCAGACCCAATTTTGCACAGTCCCCGGCAGCTACCTTTCTTTGTAAATTACGTCGCTTATTACAAACTTCGGATGTGAAAAACAAGACGAATAGGGTCCCTTGGTGATTTGTAATACTCGCATTTTACTTTGTACATAAACTGACGAGCAAAAGAAATGTAACATTTTGGGAACCATCGGAAGCACTTCAGATTCCCAAAATGTCGCATTTCTTTTGCTCGTCATCCATAGCCTTCTTTCACAATTCACGTAACGTGGTAGAGGAGTATTTACTACTGCCCCTTGTGTTCAACGGTGGAACTCTCCTGCGTAGAAAAGGAGAAGAAAAACATACGTCATTCAAATTACGACATTCAAACTTTGTACGTTAATTTTTACAGCATTATTTTAAGACATACTCAGAAAATTTAGAAATGGTATATTGAGGGCTATTAACCATGAACTGCGTGGAGCAAGGTCGCTTTAAATGAACAAGCCTTAATTTTCACAGCATTGCTGTAAGAGATACAAAGGGCGTTTAAAAATGATATATCGAGCACAATTAACCCTGTACTGTTTGGAGCAAGGTCGCTTTAAAGGAAAAAGTGCTTTACGTGGAAACCGTCAATTTCTTTAGGTAGACGAACTTTACGTCAGTCACCCAGGGGAGATCAGCGGGAGTTCAGTGTCGGATGGTCTGACGTATGTGTCATGTGGAAGCAGATTAAACTCCCAAACACTTCGTAGATTTTCAACGATGGCGTTTTGTAAATCTTTCTTCACTCATCTCCAAAGAGCCCTAGCGGTCCAAAGAACATGGACATAAAATGGTGACAACAAGAGACATAGATCCTCATGAGCTCCCGCGACTTCGGGGGCTCATGATGATCTATGTCTCTTGCAGTTGGATATTGTTCCCGTTTTGGGGTGTTTTTTTTTTTTTTTTTTTTTTTTAATTTTTAGACAGCCAAGGGTATAACTTCCAAACAGTTCGTAGATTTCCCAGATAGCGTTTTCTTCAGTCGAGAACTGTCGTTGTGCTTTGAGCAGTGAATAACGGTGTTGGCGGGAAACTACAGAGAGGGGGAAAAATAATAATAAAAAATATGGTGAAAAAAGAAAAAACGTAACCCGAACGGCTGTTTTTATTTTCGATAATTTCTTTCACGGTCTGTGCCATCTACGGGAGGATGAATGGATTGATGTACAGCTCATGGTATATTGCTTGAATAGCATTTTAGTCGACAGTTTTGCAATTTCAGCGCCAAGCGCCGTAGGTGGTTCCACCAAGATAAAGCTAAAAAATAATGCCTGATTAGCATTTTGATATTTTGATACAGCTCAAGGATAGTGCCTGATAAGCATTTTGATATTTTGATACAGCTGAAGGATAATGCCTGATTAACATTTTGATATTTTGATACAGCTCAAGGATAGTGCCTGATTAGCATTTTGATATTTTGATACAGCTCAAGGATAATGCCTGATTAGCATTTTGATACAGCTCAAGAATAATGCCTGATTAGCATGTGATATTTTGATAGTTTTGAACAGGTCAAGGATCGTGCCTGATTAGCATTTTGATGGTTTTGCGGTTTCAGCCTCAAGCGCGACAGATGGTTCGACCACTATAAAAGGCCAGGGTAGTGCCGGATTGGCTAGACGCCTTAACTCATTCGAGACGTGCCCCATACGGATACGCGGCTATAAAACGTGTATCCGTATGCGGCAGTCTCGAATGAGTTAAAACGTGAAACCCAAGGATCAAATTTAGCTGTTCTACTCCGAAGACTTCATAACATTTCCTGACACAGAAAATCGAACGACCATCATATTACAAGCTGGGTGGTGCTAGATTTTTACAGTACGTTATTCTGGCACCACCCTTAACTCATTCTACCGCAGACACACCACAGAAACATTAGGATCGACCATGATAGTTCAAGGGTGATGCCAGAATAGCTTGGCGCCTATGGGCGCCAAGCTATTCTGGCATCACCCTTGAACTATCATGGTCGATCCGTGTCCTGCACTGCAGTGCAGTCTTCAGAGGACAGCGGCAAAATTTAATGATTTCGGTGTTGGGGTAGAATGAGTTAAACTGACATTGTTGATCCATCACTAGGTGGACTGAGGGTGTCAGGGCTCAATAGGTTAACCCCTTCACTGCCGAGAAAACGTGAAGACGATCCATCTGCAAGAGACATAGATGATCGTGAGGCCCCGCAGCTGCTTGGGGGTTCATGACGATCTATGTCTCTTGCTAACACTACTGTGAAGCCATGTTCTCCTTGGCACTGAATTGGTGGTGATTTCATAGATACGGTCTGCGTCAAATGGCAGTGAAAAGGGTTACTCGTGAACAACGCAGTTGGCTCTGAATGCGCAAGGGTGAGGCGCCTATAAAAAAGCGTAACCGACCAGTGCGTTTCATTAAAGCTGTCACCAAAACGGCTGGCACTGACGTTGAGAGAGAAAGGTGCAACTTTTTCATCTCACATGGGACTTCCCCCCCCCCCCCCGCCCTATTTTTCCCCCGTGTTTTTAACCCATGTGCATTCAGCAAACAAGTACTATATAAATAGTACCGGTAGCTGCGTGGACAAGGGCGGAGGGGGGGGGGCAGGGGTTAAAAAAACCTGCCCCAGATTTGCGACACCCCCACTCCCACCCCCCACCCCACACACCCCTTCTCAGATATTTAACTCCTTACACAAGCAAATCTGCCTACAGGCAAAGAGTTAACCCCTTCTCTGCTTCTGTCCGTAGGTGGTACGTCTGGAAAATGCGTCCAGTCAACGCGAATGAGCTCCAGCAGTCCAATGAACATAGGATACAAAATGGTTTCAGCAAGAGGCATCGATCCTCATGAGCCCCCCCCCTCCCCCCCCCCCCCCCCCGCAATTGCGGGGGGGGGGGGGGTGGGGGGGGGCCTCATGAGGACATATACCTCTTGCAGTCATGAGGTAGTGTTCCTTTTTTTCAACAGTGAAGGGGTTAACAAACTCGTGCAGCGTCCGTGTGTGTCTCGGGATGAAAAAGTAAATTTTAGGTCATGTGTGTTTGTTTCGTAGAGATCCGCTATGTGTCTTTATTCCTGGAACAATATGCCTTGTAATGTAAGAACTTCACGAGAAGCAGAGCAGGCACGTCCCAATAGCTATCATGATAAATACAAGCGAGTGACACTGGGGCACGTTATAAGATCTACAAAACACTAAAGAAAAAAATCTTAAAAAATCATCTATAAATCTTAACCCATTCAGCCCTGACGCACTACAGCAGGAGATGGATCGACCATGATAATTCAAGGGTAGTGCCAGATTAGCTTGGCGCCTGAGTTAAAATATAATAACAACAACCGCACAGCAATAACAAGATGCGCGGACCGACGTCACTGCCTCAAACTTAACCCCTTCAATGCCTGTGATCACGAACTTCGTGTTTGACACCATTTTACGCACCGACCGACATTAGCGTGAAGAAACAGATACAACTGGTAAATAAAGAAAATAAGACTAACAGGAGGCATAAATCCTCATGAGCCCCCTGCGACTGCGGGGTCTCATGAGGGTTTATGTCTCGTGCAGCTTGATAGTTGGTATTGCTCCGGCAATTAAGGGGTTAATGGCACCGTAGCAGAAGGCAATGAGTGTGACCTAATTAAAGTGCCTCCCAAAGTTTGGGGGCTTTCTCAAGCATGTCTACCATTTATTTATTTATTTATTTATTTGTCGATTTATGTATTTATTTATCTACGACATATATATATATATATATATATATATATATATATATATATATATATATATATATATATATATATATATATATATATATATATATATATATATATATATATATATATATATATATATATATATATATATATATATATATATATATATATATATATATATATATATATATTGAGTGTGACTTAATTAAGCGCCTTACAAAGTGTGGCACTTTTTACGTAGCTTGTGCCCTGCATTTTTGTAATCGAACTGGTTATCGGACAAGTTATCGAAGTTTGCGCTTCTGACGGCTAACTGGCTGGCAACCTTACGCGTTTGACATCCAATCTAGAACACCGCCTGAAAATTACCCCCTTACTACAGTGGAGTCCGCTTAACACGAATTTCTGGGGACACGGAAAATCACTTCGTGTTAACCGTATTTCGTGTTAACCGATATGGCCTCTAAATTTATCACGGCCCTCCCGGCAAAAAAAAAAAGTGTGTAAGAGATGCGTGCATGAATGAGTACGAGGTTAAAAGTGCACATTATCGTACTTTGATGTGCATACCTTCAGCTCGCTAGGAAAACACAAGGCCGGAAACGTGTTCAGCTGACATATTTAATGTAAAATCCATCAGGTAAAATCCATAGTAAGTTACAATCCATCAGGTAAAAGCAACACAGGCTGAATTACAATCCCGCATCGGTAAAAGGGTTGTGTTGGTACACGAATGATACAACATGAATACAGTTCAGAAGTGCTAGCCAATGAGAAGACGGATTACAACAGCTGAAGGCTATTCAGCCAATCACAGACTAGAGTTCGCTCTGATCTGTTATGTGTACTCCACAGCGCGAGAGCGACACGTGAATTTGGTTTTCGGTGAATGGAATCTGTGTTCGTGTTAAACAGGTGAATAATAGTGAAATTGCTCTGGTTGGGAACCGAAAACAGCTTCGTGTTAAGCGAAATTTCGTGTTAAGCATTTTGTGTTATCAGTGGAATTTTAATACAGAATAAGAAGGCCGTTGGCCGGGAATGCAAAAACGTTTCGTGTTAACCGGAAATTCGTGTTAAGCGAGTTCGTGTTAACTGGACTCCACTGTATATTGTATAGTCAGCAAGAGGCATAGATCCTCATGAGCCCCTGCAGAATGCAGCGGCTTATGAGGATCTATACCTCTTGCTGAAATGGAACAACACGCTTATTCTTCTGTGTAATTCAGACACCGGATATGACGCGAATTTAGAATGCAGCCAATACGTGGCCACCCAATCGTGCTTAATTGGGGTCGCTAGATGCTTTCCAATGGTTCACGCGAAATCGTCAAGAGGTCATTGTTGTTTAAGAGGCATAGATTTTCATGAGCCCCCGCATCTTGCTGGCGCTATTTAACCTCCACGCTTTAGGCTTTCTAATCATGTATATCAGGATGGCTCAGATTGAGGGGCACTAAGATTTCTTCCAGGTAAGACTGGTACTTTATATTGGGTTAATGGTTTCCAAGGTTTGTGTGTCAGTAAGGCCTGATTAGGCAGGTGCTATGTAGCGGTGAGTCTTTTACTCTCTTTTTTTTTTCTCTTCTTCCCCCCCCCCTTCCCATCCCCCCTACCCCCCCCCTGCCCTCCCCCCCCCCCCCCCCGCGTGTGAGATCTGACCACTAGACTGAACCCCAATGACCTCTTCCAGGGCGAGGAACACAGATGCAAATCAATAAGGCCTCATTAGGTTACAACTAGGAAGCTGTACGTTTTTTGTTTGTTTTTTAAATTTTAAATGTTATTATTTATACATATATTTGTTATTTATTTGTTTATTTACTTAGTGAATTCTAAGCACAAGACTAAACCCGTAATGGCGTCCTCCGCCGAGAAACTCGGCTGCAAATAAGTCATTGATTAGGCAGGTACTTTTTCCTAAAGCTTTTTCCTTTTTCCTTTAGGAAACGTCCACGGACCATGACACTGACCATTCCAAGTCCTGTAGCGACGGGCGAGGGGCGAAACGGCAGGTGAAAGATGTCACTGGAAGCCGCAGTCTCAAACCTGCATGCAGGCGGTTCAGGATATTGGTCGCCTGATGTTGACCTGGGGATGACAACATCACTCGGCACACCCTGAACGACCAAGCAGCCTTCTCTAGGGACAGCACTGCTTGCTCCACACGGAGAGGGGCCTAGAAAAGGTGGCCTAACCAAAGCTCGTCCCCTCGCAACCCCAGTTGGCTAGCCGCGGTCAACGGGCATCTTCTCCTGCGGTCAAAAAACAAGAAAGAATAACGGATCCACTCTCATGACGACCACGACCGGACTCAACGTAGCATGCTGGAACGTCCGAACCATGCTCGACAAAGCAGACAGCGGACGCCCTGAACGTCGCTCCGCCCTCATTGCCCATGAATTGCGGAGGTTAAACATCGACATCGCCGCGCTCAGCGAAGTACGCCTTCCGGACGAAGGCAGCCTCCAAGAACTTGGTGCTGGGTACACCCTCTACTGGTCAGGCAGGCCTGCATCAGAAAGACGGCTTTCAGGCGTGGGTTTCATGGTCAAGACATCCATTGCGACTAAGCTGGAAAACCTACCAACGGGCCACTCAGACCGCATCATGTCCATGCGCCTCCCACTGAGACACCAGCAGCACGTCACCCTTCTCAGTGTGTACTCCCCAACCCTCCTGGCAGAGCCTGCTGAAAAGGACAAGTTTTACACTGACCTGCGCAGCCTCCTACAGAGTACCCCTGCAGACGACAAAGTCATCATCCTTGGCGACTTCAACGCCAGAGTGGGCCAGGACTCTGAAGCCTGGAAAGGAGTCCTCGGCAAGCATGGCGTGGGGAACTGCAATGACAATGGCCGCCTACTATTGGAGTTCTGTGCGGAGCAGCAACTGGTCATCACCAACACTACTTTTCAGCAAAAGGACAGTCGAAAGACCACCTGGATGCATCCTCGCTCCAAGCACTGGCACCTTATCGACTATGTCCTAGTGCGTCAGAGGGACCGCAGTGACATCCTCCTCACCAGAGTGATGCCCAGCGCAGAGTGCCACACTGACCACCGCCTTGTCCGCTGCAAACTCAGGCTCCACTTCAAGCCAAAACCCAAGAAATGGGGGCCCCCCAAGAAAAAGCTTGATGTTGCCAGCCTTCAGCGTGACGATGTGAAAGCTGCCTTTCAGACAGATTTACAGCGCAGGCTCAAAGACACAGCGGACCCAGTAGACTCCTCCCCTGAAACACTTTGGGAACAACTGAAAACTGCTATTGCAAAATCCTCTGCAGAAGTCTTGGGTTTCGCCAGAAAGAAGAACAAAGACTGGTTTGACGAAAACGATGTAGAGATCCAGGAACACCTAGCAAAAAAAAGAGCCACCCATCAGGCCCACCTAGCCCAGCCTTCCTGCCCTGTGAAGAAGTCTGCCTTCCGCCTCGTCTGCAGCAGTCTCCAGCGCAAGCTCAGATATCTCCAGAATGAGTGGTGGACCAGACTTGCACAGAGGACCCAGCTTTGTGCTGACAATGGTGACTACAGGGGCTTCTACGAAGCACTGAAAGCAGTGTATGGCCCCAGGCACCTGGTACAAAGTCCTCTGCGAAGCGCTGATGGCCAGGCACTCCTCACAGATAATACCTCCATCTTGAACCGCTGGTCGGAATACTTTCAGAGCCTCTTCAGCGCTGAGCGCACTGTTCAAGAAGCAGTCGTCCTACAAATCCCACACCTCCCAGTAAAGGTTGAATTGGACGAACCGCCCACCGCTGAAGAGACCCTCACAGCCATCCACCAGCTCAAGAGTGGCAAAGCAGCAGGCATTGATGGAATACCGCGAGAGATCTGGAAACATGGAGGCACAGCACTGCACAACAAGCTCCATGACCTCTTTCTCTGCTGCTGGGAGGAAGGAACACTACCAAAAGATCTCCGTGACGCAGTCGTTATCACCCTGTACAAGAACAAAGGCGAGAAGTCTGACTGTTCCAACTATCGGGGAATTACCCTGCTGTCCATTGCTGGGAAAATCCTTGCAAGGCTGCTCCTGAATCGGCTGGTACCTGCCATCGCTGAAGACCAACTCCCAGAGGGCCAGTGTGGCTTCAGAGCAAACAGGAGCACCACCGATATGGTCTTTGTGCTGAGACAGCTACAGGAGAAGTGCTGCGAGCAGAACAAAGGGCTGTACGTAACATTTGTCGACCTAACAAAAGCGTTCGACACTGTGAGCAGGCAAGGCATGTGGCAGATCCTGGAGCGACTTGGCTGTCCCCCAAAGTTCCTCAACATGATTGTCCAGCTACACGAGGACCAGCAAGGCCAGGTCAGACTCAACAATGACCTCTCAGAACCATTCCCTATTCTCAACGGCGTAAAGCAGGGCTGCGTGCTGGCACCGACCCTCTTCACCATCTTTTTTAGCATGATGTTGAAGCAGGCCACAGTGGACCTCGATGATGACGATGCAGTGTACATCAGGTATCGTCTCGATGGCAGCCTGTTCAACCTCAGACGACTGCAGGCCCACACGAAAACCCTAGACCAACTGATTCGTGAGCTGCTTTTTGCTGATGATGCTGCCCTCGTTGCACACACAGAGAGAGCCCTGCAGCGCATCACGTCTTGCTTCGCAGATGCTGCCCAGCTCTTTGGACTCGAGGTCAGTCTGAAAAAGACAGAGGTCCTCCATCAGCCGGCACCCAAGACAGTGTATCGCCCTCCTCACATCACCATTGGCGAGTCTGAACTAAAGTCAGTGCACCAGTTTACTTACCTTGGCTGCATTATCACGTCGGACGCCAAGCTGGACAAGGAGCTTGACAGCAGGCTGGCAAAAGCGAACAGTGCTTTCGGGCGACTTTTCAAGCGGGTGTGGCACAATCAACAGCTGAAAACAGGCACCAAGATCAGCGTGTACAGAGCTGTGGTCCTCACAACCCTGCTGTATGGTTCCGAGTCCTGGGCCCTCTACCGCAGCCAACTACGACTCCTCGAACGCTTCCACCAGCGCTGCCTGCGTACCATCCTGGGCATTCACTGGAGTGACTATGTCACCAACGTCGAGGTCCTTGAACAGGCTGAAACTGTGAGCATCGAGGCTTTGCTGCTGCGGACACAGCTCCGCTGGGCGGGGCATGTCTCCAGGATGGAGGATCATCGCCTACCAAAGATCACCCTGTTCGGCGAGCTTGCTACTGGACACCGTGACAGAGGGGCACCAAAGAAGAGATACAAAGACTGTCTCAAGAAGTCACTTAGTGCCTGCCAAATCGACCACCACCAGTGGTCTTCGCTTGCTGCGGACCGTGACACCTGGCGCTCCACCATTTACAAGGCAGCTGTCTCCTTTGAGGACTCTCGCAGAGCTAGCCTTAAGGACAAGCGGCTCAGGAGAAAAAACAGAGATGCCGCAGCTCAGAACCCTGGCCAGACCTTCCCCTGCAGCCACTGCGGTCGAACCTGCCTGTCTCGGATTGGCCTCCGCAGCCACGAACAAGCCTGCAGACGTCGTGGGCAACTCCTATAAAATCTTCGTTCGCGAAGTCAAGCCAAGAGAGGCAGGTACTGTATGGCGGTGGTACGTCGATCTTTCTATTGCATTTCTATTTTACCTGCGTGTGAGTTCTATCCACTAAAACGAACCTCCATGACCTCTTTCAGGCGAGGAACACACATACAAATTAAAATGGAAATAGATCAACCATTTTAGTTCAAGGGTGGTGCCAGAATAGCTTGGCGCCTCAGGCGCCAAGCTATTCTGGCACCACCACGAACTGTCATAGTCACATTAATTATTTCAAGCTGCAGTGTATCAGGATGAAAAGATTCAAAGTCTACGGCCCTAATTTTCTCTTCGCGTATTCTCAGCACCATCTAATCAGTACGACCGCACCAATTAGTATAAAGTAAGACAACACCCGTCATAGTAGTGTGCTCGTTATCTAAAACAGTTGCGCGAAACCCAGATGAGAGATTCAGTTCAGTTTGTTATCACGAAGTACGAAAACAGGCCCACCGTTAGTGGCTTGCGGTTGTTGGCAGACGAGAGACTTTTTAGAGCTTCAGTTTTGGTCCACCACAAATGTGATTTCAAAAAGGAGGCACAAAAAGGGGTCTGTACAAATTGTTACTCCAGGAGGGGTCGAACCCGCGACCTTTTGCTAGAGAGTCGAACGCTGTACCACCTGATCGAGCTAGCTCGGTTGTTAGTGGTGTTTGTAGGCATTATGGTTTCACAATGTCATCGGAAGAAAACAACAAAGAAACAAAACAAGCAAAAGTAAGAAAGCAATAATGTATATCGGTAACCACATGCCACGATTTAATTTCACCTCAGCTCACCCCCCCCCCCCCCCCCACGCCACCCCTAAACATTTCTCCTCAACCCCCCACCCACCCCTCTCCGCTCCCCGCTCCTCCCCGACCCCCATGAACACAGGCTGGCCGATGCACGAGAGAGGGTGTAAACCTGCGCAAGCCACTGCGCAAGGTGCTCGGCTGAATAGCTGAATAGCGGACACATTGCGCAGTGGCATGCGCATGATTCATACGCTATGTCGTGCAACCGGGCCCAGGTTTTCGCAGCGTGTTTGATAGGCGTGGTCGCGGAAGCGGGGGTGGATTGGAACACCTGATGAGGTTTGCAGATCACTTCTAAAGCTGAACCGGCAGACCGTTCCGCGGGCAAGGGCATAGATCCTCATCGCCTCTGCCTCCGGCAAGGGCTCATGAGGATCTACGCCTCTTGCTGGTCTGAGATAAGGCCACGTTTGTTCTTCAGATTGACTAGAGGGTGTGATTCGACAGTCGTGCCTCATGAAGATTGAATTTATCTCTAGGAATTTTATGGATTTTTAAGGAGTTTGTTTCGCACCACAGCACAGTTCTAATTCTGCTCCCGACAGACAATTGAGATGTTGCGTGCGTCAGTCTTTCGGGTGCCACAGTCAAACCTATATCGGCGAGCGACCACCTGGTTCAAATAAGACCACACATTTCTAGTCCGCTACATATAGTACCTTACTCAGATCTTACTCATTTGCATCTATGTTCCTCAGCCTGGAGGACGCCAATCAGTCTTGTGGTTAAAACTCAGATGAGAGAGAGAGAGAGAGAGAGAGAGAGAGAGAGAGAGAGAGAGAGAGAGAGAGAGAGAGAGAGAGAACTGAACCTTTATTTTGTAAGGATAAAGACGATAGAAACGCAGGCCTTTTTTACACGTCTGTCATTAATAACATTTTAAATATAACAGGCTTTACAACATTTTAGAGAGAGAGAGAGAGAGAGAGAGAGAGAGAGAGAGAGAGAGAGAGAGAGAGAGAGAGAGAGAGAGAGAGACAGACAGACAGACAGACAGACAGACAGACAAACAGACAGACACTGCCAGAATTTCGCGTCATTTTGGCTTACATACGCAATGACGAAAACGACCGCAATAAATGTATTACACATTGGATTTCATATAATGAAAATGCACCCCATCACGTTAACTGGCACCATGCCGGAGGCCTTCCTTTCAATGCAACGCCCCAGTGCAGTCAGCCGCTCCCGCAACTTGTACTCAGTGCCGTGCACCTTGCAGTCGGCCACGTTCTAAAATATGAGCCATTTATTGTTGCTGTAACTGAAAGATTAAAAAAAATAAAAGGGTGCTTTCGTCACGAGGAAGGCTGTGTGATGAAACCGTTATCTTTTTGTGCACGTCAGAAACGTCTGCCAACTTTACTAGTTCACTCGTGTACATCCGCAACAAGTCAGTTTGGCACGTGCCGATGAAATTATACACTTTCTTTTCAACCTTCTAAACTTAATTCTTCCTTATGCAAGAGGCATAGATCTTCGTGAGCCCCCGCTTCGCTTCGCGGGGGCTCACGAGGATCTATGCCTCTTGGTGGGGTCACGTGAAGTTACCTCTTTTTGTGTCTGTTTACAAATAAAGTAATAATAATAATAATACCGTTATTATATAGGCGCTTTTTCTCAATTTTTGGGCAAATCGACTCAAAGCGCCGCGAGCTGAAACCCAACACGCACACTCATGTAACAGACACGGATTTACGCCAGTTAAGACAAACACAGTACAAGACAGACGAAGGGCCAGTTCAGCTACTGAAGTTACAGAGATTAAATTTTTTGATCGCTTGTATTTGAAATTTGTAAAGTGGCCTGAAACCGGTACCAAAGTGTGGGGGGTGGGGGGTGGGAGGGTGGGTGGGGGGTGGAAGAACCGGAGTACCCGGAGAAAGAACCCCCGACGGTCCGCCCGAATTAACGGTGACACTTACCAGAGGAGAAAAGTCCGACGCCGGAACCCGTTTTCGAACCTCGCACCTTTGGCATTGGTGGCAGGCGCCTTAACCACTGCGCCACGGACCGCCCCAAAGTCAGTGGTTTTCAAACCTCTGTTGGTATTTATTCAAGTTTCTGAACTAGAGTGCCTGGCGACTGCAAAAAAAAAAAAAAAAAAAAAAAAAAAAAAAAAAAGGGTGGGGGGGGGGGGGGGGGGTCTCATGAGCATCGATGCCTCTTGCTGTGGTCTATAGAGTTAGTATACCTTCCTCCCCTCATTTTTCTTCTTGCCCTACTTACACCTGTACGGGACACGTCAGCGGTCGTAACAACCGTAAAAGCTATGACGGTAGTTACTACGATACACTTTCGTCCATCAACGTCCATTTACTAAATGTAAATAACCGCATCCTTATCAACTACTCTTCTTTCCGGGACCTCAGTTTACATGCATGCCTCTTCCTCTGCCAGAGGAGTTGCTGTTCCGGAGTTCACGGTTTCCATGCTGTTTGTAATCATTTCATTCCTCACATAACGTACCGTAACGTAGCGTGAAGTGATGTGACGTACTGTACCGTAACGTTACAATTTATAACATAACATACAGTGACGTACCGTACCGTATTGTTCCGTGAAGTAACGTAAGGTAACGTAAGGTAACATAACATACCATAACATAACATAACATAACGACGTAACATACATAACATAACATAACACAACAACGTGACATACATAACATAACATAACGTAACGTAACGTAACACAACGTAACGTAACGTAACGAAACTTAAAGTAACACCCCTAGTAGCATGAAGCGGAAATGTTACGTGGCATTTCGGACTAACTTTGTGGTCGCAAATTCGCTTCTTTGCACCCACACAGGACGGTCCGGCGACTATGATTTTGGTCACAGAAGCCCTTCCGGCGACCAAAATGAATGCGGAGATGCGACGGTAGCATCATGGTCACATTTAGGTTTCACTTGCGACGGTCGCAGTATGGTCGCATTTAGGGCTTATTGTGACGGTCACCGGAGAGTCGCAGTAAGGGCTCACGGAGTCGCATTTGGGCTTCATTGTGACCCCACCCTTTTCCCACCCTTCTTTGTTCCTCAAACAATATATGCATGCATAATAATTGCAAGAGTCAAGCCTGAGACAAACATTAGGCATTCTTCTACAAAGAGGCACACTGTAAAATGCTGTAAACACTGTAAAAGAAAAAATATATATCTTTTTTCTTTCTTTTTTTTCCCCTTCATGTCTTTTACACTCTTTTTTTGGTGATAGAGTATTAATTATTTTTTTATTGTTGACTGTGCTGTTTGTAATTGTAACGACACCAACACACATTCCAATGCTTTATGTTCTTAAGGCAAATGGCAATAAACGGTATCTATCTATCTATCTATCTATCTATCTATCTATCTATCTATCTATCTATCTATCTATCTATCTATCTATCTATCTATCTATCTATCTATCTATCTATCTATCTATCTATCTATCTATCTATCTATCTATCTATCTATCTATCTATCTATCTATCTATCTATCTATCTATCTATCTATCTATCTATCTATCTATCTATCTATCTATCTATCTATCTATCTATCTATCTATCTATCTATCTATCTATCTATCTATCTATCTATCTATCTATCTATCTATCTATCTATCTATCTATCTATCTATCTATCTATCTATCTATCTATCTATCTATCTATCTATCTATCTATCTATCTATCTATCTATCTATCTATCTATCTATCTATCTATCTATCTATCTATCTATCTATCTATCTATCTATCTATCTATCTATCTATCTATCTATCTATCTATCTATCTATCTATCTATCTATCTATCTATCTATCTATCTATCTATCTATCTATCTATCTATCTATCTATCTATCTATCTATCTATCTATCTATCTATCTGTCTATCTACACTCACTAAGTTATCATGACTCAAAAAAAAGAGACAAAGCCCTTATGGCATACATTTATGACTGATCCACACACTGGACAATAAGTAAAGGGATGGCTTCTGTATTAACACAACCCATGTTTTCTCAAAATTTAATCAGTTTTCACACATTTGTGAACCCCCCACCCCCCACCCCCATGACGCTTGACCTTTGCAATGAGTGGACTAAATTAGGATACATGGGAAGGTCTCATTATCAGCTACGGTTGTGCCAAATTTGATTGAAAAGTTTGCAAAAATGTTGGTAATAACTACAATTATTTGCATTTTATACACATTTGTCGACCTCTTGTGACCCATGACCTTTTCCAAGGGTCATCCAAATTAGTATGCATAGATAGGTCTTTCCATCAGGTATCTCTGTAGCAAGTTTGGTTTTGGAGTTGTGAATAGTATTTGCGAAAAAAAAAAATACATTTCCTGTCAAAATATGGCTTTTAAAAAAAAAACTATTTCCTGAGCTCTTGTGACCTTGACCTTTATGAGGATTCATCCAAATTAGTATGCATAGATAGGCCTTACCATCAGATACCTATGTAGCAAGTTTGGTTTGGAGTTGTGAATAGTATTTGCGAAAAAATAATTTCTTGTCTAAAATGGCTATTTTTTAATAATCTATTTCCTGAGCTCTGGGGCCATACACTGCTTTCAGTGCTTTGTAGAAGCTCCTGTAGTCACCGTTGTCAGCGCAAAGCTGGGTCCTCTGTGCGAATCTGGACCACCACTCGTTCTGGAGCTCTCTAAGCTTGCGCTGGAGACTGCTGCAGATGAGGCGGAAGGCAGACTTCTTCACAGGGCAGGAAGGCTGGGCTAGGTGGGCCTGGTGGTTGGCTCTATTTTTTTGCTAGATGTTCCTAGATCTCTACGTCGTTTTCGTCAAACCAGTCTTTGTTCCTCTTTCTAACAAAGCCCAAGACTTCCACGGAAGATTTTACAATAGCAGTTTTCAGTTGTTCCCAGAGTGTTTCAGGGGAGGAGTCTGCTGGATCAACTGTGTCTTTGAGCATGCGCTGTAAATCTATCTGAAGTGCAGCTTTCTTGTCGTCACGCTGAAGGCTGGCAACATCAAGCTTTTTCTTGGGGGGTGGGGGGGGCGGGGGCTTTATTGGGTTACAGCTTGAGGCGGAGCCTGAGTTTGCAGCGGACAACTGGCGGTGGTCAGTGTGACACTCTGCGATGGGCATCACTCTGGTGAGGAGGACGTCACTGCGGTCCCTCTGACGCACTAGGACATAGTCGATAAGGTGCCAGTGTTTGGAGCGAGGATGCATCCAGGTGGTCTTGGACATAGTCGATAAGGTGCCAGTGTTTGGAGCGAGGATGCATCCAGGTGGTCTTTCGACTGTCCTTTTGCTGGAAAGTAGTGTTGGTGATGACAAGTTGCTGCTCTGCACAGAACTCCAACAGTAGGCGGCCATTGTCATTGCAGTTCCCAACGCCATGCTTGCCGAGGACTCCTTTCCAGGCTTCAGAGTCTTGGCCCACTCTGGCGTTGAAGTCGCCAAGGATGATGACTTAGTCGTCTGCAGTCGTATAATACGTCATTCATAAAATGAAAGATTCGACGAAACGTCAAAGAGATCTTTGCTTTCTGGGGGAATTGTAACCTCCCTTTGAAGCAGCAAGCTTGTACTGTAACCTCCTTTGGAAGCAGAAAGCTTGTACTGGGACCTCCTTGGTTTTGGAGCTTAGTTTCCGCTTACAGACGATAATTTGTGTGGTGTCCGTTACGTACTCCAAAAGTAGGGTAAAGTTGGCGTGAATAATTCATTGTCTAAAGATGTCATATGTACTGTGCTGTTAAACAAATGAATATACTGTGTAAACAAACTTACTCAGTGATTAGGGTAGGTGCCCCTTACAGAAAACCTTTCCACAACACACTGGGTGCTCCAATAAAGGCAAAATGAGTTAGAATTTTGCGATATCTCTTATAAATGCTCATAGTATGTCGTACCATGTAGTCCGTGGTCCAGACTATATCCCTCCTCTCCGAAGGAAGTTATGGGGTGGTTATTTATGCCATCCTAGAACTCTACGCAATCGGATTCAGGTTGTCTGCCTGTGATCATCCTCTGGATGTGGCCGTGGTGCATGTTTATGTGTAGCTACTACCGAGATTTGTGTTTTGCGAATGTTCCCAAATTACAGGCTCCCCTAATTTTAAAACAAATGGCTTCACTGACAAAAGATACAGTTACTGTCAATTTTCTAAGGCATATTCAGATATAATAACATCTGTGTTGGAGAAAAAAGTTACCGCAGAGCGGAAGAACTTTTATGACAGAATGGCCTCAGTGTCAACAGCTGAGAAGTCCCTCAAGAAGCGCCGCGGACATCACCATTGACCGCCACTGTGGGATTTTGGACATGGACAGCCAAGACAGCAGTTCGTACAAGGTCATCAGATCTTCAAGGTTGCATAACATGAGAAGGACACTTAGAGAGTCATCGAGGCTATTGGCAACTTCATTAACCCATGGGAAGTTGAGAACAAGGATGCCCTATACTCTCTGTCTTCAGGTGAACCAGCATCACAGGACATAGAATATATGCACGCAGATGACGTCTCAGCTATGGGCACCTTCGTGCAGGAACGATTGATTGACAATCAAGGTGGGATGAACCATAACCCACAAAGTCCCTTCTATATGAGAGCTGTCCTCGCTGTCTCTACCCTTTGTCTTTAAAATTGATTCTCATGTTGAATTATCTCCTATTGAAAAAGTCTTGCAGATCTGTCAATGCGTCAGTGAGTTCTATAAGGGGGGGGGGGGGGGGGCAGGACATAAGCGTTATTGGTTCGTCAAACGTCATTTGTCATGACGTAAGTTTTAGTTTTTACGTAATTTTATATTTTACGTGATATGAGTTTCACTTTCGCTTCATAGGCTTGAGAAAATGGTGACAAAACTGGAACTTCACCGTACAATTTCAGTCTTGCTATAGTTTGTGTGAAAGCAGATTGACTTTACCTAGCTACATGATATACTAAGTACACGGGTCACCTGCATGCTCTTCTGAAAGTGCGTCGATGTGTGTGTGCGTGTTAGTGCGTGCATGCGCGCGCGCTCCAAACATCTCCAAGAGGCATAGATCCTCATGCGCCTGGAGGGCACATGAGGATCTATTCCTCCTGGAGATGCGCGCATGTTTCTGAGAGAGAAATGAAATGAAATGAAATGAAATGAAACTTTATTTTCCAAGGATAAATGATTAGGCCATTGACCTGTTTTCAATCATGTCCTTGCTCACGCATACACCACACACACACACACACACACACACACACACACACACACACACACACACACACACACACACACACACACACACACACACACACACACACACACACGCACACAACGGGGTAAAAAGTTAATATGTACATGAATAAAATGAAATAATAATTCTAATCAAAAGTAAAAGCGCGACACACACACGAACGCAAGGGTTCCACGCGCAGACTGGTATACCAATGCGCACCCGCCAGACATGACACACCACATGTAACATGTAGCTGAAATAGTATTTTATCTACTTCTAATATATTTCAGCAGTTGTGTCCTGAACGTTTTGACTGAAGAGGCTGCTCTAATATCTGCGGGAATCGTGTTCCAAATCTTAGCTCCTGAATAAGACAAGGATGTCTTATAAATATTTAGACGTGGCATGGGCACTACCAGATTGTTTCCTGGTGCTCGACTAGACCTGTGAGCGAAATGAAATATATTAGTGAGATAGGTTGGCGTTTCCGAGCGTGTAATTTTGTACACGAGTATCAGCTTGTTGTAACTAAACTGCTGCTCAAGTGGCAGGATATCTAGCAGCTTGAATTTGTCGTCAGTACTTATGACTTCTGTAGACCTGTCAACACTCAATTAGTTTTATGGCCCTTCTGTGGAGCGAGTTCAGCCCTTTTAAGTTTGCGTCACTACTGCCGTCCCAAGCAGTGGAGACGTAATCTAAATATGGCTGTATATGGGCACAATAGAAGAGCTTCCTTGTTGGTTCATCAGTGAAATATCTCAATTTTGTTAAAAGGAATAAATTTTTAGATACTGATTTACATACTTTTTTGCCAGCACAACTTGTCGTCTATGATGATACCAAGCACGCGCTGTTCTCTGACTTGTTCAAGAGGCTGGCCATTAAACGAGAGAGAGAGAGAGAGAGAGAGAGAGAGAGAGAGAGAGAGAGAGAGAGAGAGAGAGAGAGAGAGAGAGAGAGAGAGAGAGAGAGAGAGAGAGAGAATGACGTCATATTAGAGTATTATGTCAGTGTCTGCGTGGTGACGGAGTTGCCTCTGTTACGTCACCCCCACTGTCTGACTTTCTCTAGAAGTAAAGTTTTTTTTTACGGTTTTAATTATTTTTTTAAAAGAATTAATTTTTACTAAAGAAGTTGAAAGAATACACAGCCGGCTAACGACCTTATCCAATGTCTTTCTCAAACTAGTTATATGAAAAAGTTGAAGTAAATATGACAAAAATTACGGACTCTAATCTGGTTCAACAAACTTCCTATAATCGGTTGTTTATGTCTTCAATGAGACATTCATTTACAATATGCTCGGAGGCACCCACTTAAGAAAGTATTTCGCCAAGTTTCAAGCTTGTGTGTACAGAAATATCGGAGATTCTCTTGTTTACATACGCACACACATACATACATATATACAAACGCACATACATACATACGCACATACGACGCTTCGCGCCAAATGTACGTTCAGCAGCAAGGTTAGCGTAACTAGACATGACGTAATTTTTATCTTGTTACTTCAATTGTTAGAAGTTTAGCCTGCTCGCCTTTGTCATCATGAACATGCTATTAAATTCACCCCACCGCGACCCGCCCTAAAAAGTCCCTTCTCTAAACAGAAGGGACTTAAAAAGATTCAATGTAACAATCAAGACCATGAACCTCAAGAAATTTTCCAAAGCTGTCAAGATTGCAGCAGTCACAGGGCAGTCAAATTAATTGAAGCAAGTCAAGGCGAAGAGAAATGTCTTTCGTCAGCTTGTTCTTCTTTGCAGCCATCCATCACATCGGCCTGGAGAGAGTACTCAGTTTCCAGCTAGGTTCAGTACCCTGGCCACTTGCTGCGGGAGACAGAGCACCCGCAAAGACTGGCATGTCCAAGCGTTTACACTATCTGGAAGGAGATCTTCAGACGACGACAGAGATACCCAGTAAAAAACAATAGCATCGATGGCAATGCTTTGTCCTACAAACAGACAGCCCTTCCAAGCACACTTAAGGAAATTGCTTAAACTGATAGCCTGCTTGAACAGCTTCCAAGGAACCACGAGTGGACATTGTAACAGACTCCTACCACCCGCTTTAGGTGAAGAGTATTGTTGAGAGAGTGAGGATGGGTCCCACTTCCGTTCACGTGCCAAAAGGAACCTCCACAAAGATTCCAAGAAACTTCGAAGCCTTCTTGTCTTATCTCCCCCCCCCCCCACCCCCCCCCCCCCAAAAAAAAAAAAGAAAAAAAAAAAAGAAAAAAAAAATCACGAATATTTTCCTGGAAAAAAAATGGCAAAATGGCATCAACAAACATAGGTACGAGAAATTTCCAAACGCCGTTGTTTACAAGCTACGGTGGGTCGACGCGAGTCTGCTGCCTCCTTGCAGGAATTCCCTCAGGATGCACATCAAGAGAGTATATTACCACAGTCTCATAATGGAACCGAGCGGACAAAACTATCCACTGTCGTCCATCACCAGATACACATGGGTGGGAATTTACAGATAGTAAATTGAAGTTTAGTTGGATGGATGGTGACCTGATGCCACAGGAACTTGCTGATGTATTGCTGGACGTGCCAGAAAGAACAGACGTGGATGGGTCCCCGGAACCTCTACTCTCAGAGTAAGTTCCAGAAGTGTTGAATCTTACAGATATTGTATTTACTGATGAATGCACTCTGTGAACGCTGCTGTTGTAAGTCGTGACAGTTATTTGACAGTTCTCTCTAGACAAATGTGATGAAAGAAGGGTTAACTCATTCTACCCCAACTACGGATTTATCCGTAAATGCACGCCCAGCATTTTCCGACCAACTACGGATTTATCCGTAATGGGCAGTCCTGAAACTGCATCCCTTCTTATTCGGCTTGTAGTGGTTCCTAATTGGAACTGTTAGCTTTAGCCACTTCTTTGTTCTTCCTCATGTGCACGCGGCAAGTTTGGGCGGTTTTTCGAGCCTTTTTTTGCGGAATTTGTGTACTTTTCTTCGACAATGGCGAGGCGTTCCCGGACTTTGAATGCTAGTCAGGCTGCTGAGTTTATAATGAATTATGACAGCGAAGAAAATGATGAACTGATCGACTGTGAAGTGGACTTAGATGAGTCCACTGACTCAGAAAATGAATTGAATGTTTGGGGTGTATCTTAAAAGTCTGAAATATTTACTTTTAAAAATGTCTTTGTTTACAAGCAAATTGCAAAAATAAACATCTCTTAGTTCTTTCCGGTGTCAATAAACATAAAACACAGGACATGTACATTTTGTAAATTTATTTTTCTGTACTGTCCCAAAATTTGGTTGAGATAGGTTCAGTGGTTTCAAAGTTATAGCAGTTTTTGCGAGACACCCATATATTTAGCACTCAGCTCTCTGCATGGCTGGTCCAGAGGGCAAAGTTGCTGGCTGCACAGCTGGGGTAGAAAGAGCTAGCTGAACTTGCAGTGGTAAAGAGTATTTCGGGACTTTTCTCTTTCTGTTCCAGTGATGGTTGCAGCAGGTTAGCACTGTTATCATCATTTTGCTTAATACATAATTATGAATTTTTAAAAGTGTGTCTCAAATGATGAGTGAATATAATACCCAGTCACTTTTGGCACTATTAAGTATAGCTTTCTGGTCTTTTGTTAGTTCTCCTAATCTTCACACTTACATATTTTACTGCTTAATTAACGCACGCAACGAAATAGACCATTCTGAGGAACTGTTTGTTGGATTTTGTGTTCTTTTGGAGATACAAATCAAAGAAAATTAATGGGCAGGAGATACGACTTTTGTTTTTTGTTTTTTTCTTTTTTCTCTTTTCTTTGGAAGATGTGTGAAAAAGGTATCCTGTGTAAACTGTCAGTCTTACATGACTATAAACCATTTAAGTGATTTGAAATATTTTCTTTGATTTACCACCCTATAATTTGTCGTCGTGCATCTGCGATTTGTTTGCTACGGCACGTACATTATTCTTTGGTAATAATGGTATTTTACGTTATTCCAGAGAAATTCAACTGTAAGACAAGCAGATATAAAAAAGATATGTGTCAGGCTGCCTGAAGAACATGGTCTTGAAATTTCCTGAGAAAGGGGGGTGGGGAGGGGGGGTGGTGGTGGCCTTCCTGGGCCACGAACAAATAATACTGGACAAGACGGATACATTTAAGTTATGAACTTTGAATGCCGTAAAATTAAAAGAATTTTCCGCACTAGTTCTCCTCGGTACGCTGGGCAGTTCCACCTTTGCGCTCAAGGGGCAATATAAAAAAGCCCTTACTACGTGATTATTACTATTATTATTATTATTATTATTATTATTATTATTATTCCGTCGAATTTGCCGATAAGCAGATTGGATATAGCATAAGTCGGATATAACAACTCTTTTCCAGAGATCTCGACATTTTTTTCTATACAAATTAACCTGCTTCTAACGAACTTCGGATATTTAAAACAAAACAAAACAATATTGGGTTCCCAGGCGATCTGTTTTATCAGAAATTTACTGTATAATAATAATAATAATAATAATAATAATAATAATAATAATAATAATAATAATAATAATAATAATAATAATAATAATAATAATAATAATAATATAATAATAATAATAATTATTATTATTATTATCAATTTTATGACAGTTTAAGGGTGATGCCAGAATAGGTTGTCGCCTGGAGGCGCCAAGCTCCTCTGGCACCACCCTTGGACTATCATGGCTGACCCATATCTTCTCGTACTCCGTCAATTTAAGCAAACAGGGTTTTACAACAGTAAAGGTTATTTTCGTGGCGTAATGATAGGCCCAGATTGTCGTTATTGTTAACTTTTTGTCTGGTCCAGGTGGTACGTGTATTGCACTTTATCTTAGAAGGTCGCAGCCAGACATGTTAACATGCTAGTCAGTACATATAGTTCAAGATGTGAATGTGTCTGTACTCGGAAAAGCTAATATGTCTCCCCCCCTCCCCGACGGCCCCCCCCCCACCCCCCGCCCACACCTCAAAACACCCCACTTATTCGCCTGACCCCCTCCGCACCAGACCCTCAAAACACACACACACACACACACACACACACACACACACACACACACACACACACACACACACACACACACACACACACACACACACACACACACACACACACACACACACACACACACACACTCTCTCTCTCTCTCTCTCTCTCTCTCTCTCTCTCTCTCTCTCTCTCTCTCTCTCTCTCTCTCTCGGGAAAAAAAAAAACAATCCTCAAAAGTGAGTATACTGGCTCATGAGAGTGAATGGGCTAATTAAATAGCTGATGCACAAGGGAGACAAATCTCTTTCCCAAATTCAAGTTCGAAATTAGATTCATAATTTAAGGCGAAAGCGCATGCACATACAAAACACACCCGGCAAACCCCGCTCCTTAAAAGACAACATTTTCATGATACATCTCGTGAATTCCCGTTACTGCGAATAACGTAAAAAGGTGAATCTCGTGTACTCTCGTAAAATCTCCATCATCGTCACGTGATAAAGGGGAGTAAAATCTCCATGTAATTTCCCCCAGCCAATTTATGCAGTGAGGGGCCCACAGATCGGACCGACTTAACGGCTGTTTAACCATGTGGCTGTCGGTAGCAGTTTTTTTGTCGCGACGATCCCTCCAAGCATCATAGCGGGGGGAAAAAACGCCACCGACAGCCAAAGAGTTAAGGAGTTTTCTCATCGCGTGCTGATACGACGTCATTTTAGACGTAAGGTTAAAATCGGAAACCAGCGCACGCTATTTTGGGAGACATCTCCATATTTTCATCTCAGAGAACAGCGAACACCCGAAGATTTCCTCGGTCTAAAGAGGACAGATGTAAATGGGGTACTCAAAAGGCATAACTTTCTATGAACCTTTTCAGCAATACTAAAGAATCACAGACTGAACTGGGATTATCGATCCCTGCAATTGAAAAGGCAGCACAAAATAAATGCTTACGGGTACAGCAAGAGGCATAAATCCTCATGAGCCCCCGCAGTGCGGAGGATCATGAGGATCTATGCTTCTTACTGATGGACCCGTTTGCTCAAAGAGTTTACATTTTGTATACTTACTATTTCTTCTGCAGTGTGGTGGGTATATCTTTATCGCCTCTACTCCACATTCTCTGAATCCTGTTTTCTCTGCAGTACGTTGGCTGTAACTTAATCTCTGCCCCTACTGCCCTTTTCTCCGTTGGATAGACCATGATCTCTAGAGAGTAGTGTCTGAAAAAACCGTGTGCTTTATGTTTAATGAATAATATTTTTAAACAGACGAAGGTAAGTTGTTAGGCAGTTGGCCTTCAAATTGTAAGCGGTAAAATGTTTGTCTGTTTTACATATGATTATTTGTTTGAAATTTGTTTGTTTGTTAGTTTGTTAGTTTGTTCGTTCGTTCGTTCGTTTGTTCCTTCGTCCCTTCGTTTGTTTGTGTGTTTGTTTGTTTGTTTGTTTGTTTGTTTCTTTCTTTCTTTCTTTCTTTCTTTGCTTGGCACTTCCAGCCCACAGGTAAATATTACCACATTTACGAAAGTTATCCGAACACGAATTTTGAAATAACAGTTTTGAGAGGGATTGACAAACCTAGTTCAAGGGTGGTGCCAGAAAAGCTGGGTGCCATGAAAGCAATTCGTGCACCACTCTTGAACTATCATTTTCGATGGCTAGTCGATCTAGCCAGTTTTATTCACCACCACGAGCTAGCTTAGCAATACGATTTTCATCGCGCCACAAGAGTCCAAACATTGTCATCATCAGCAGCAGCATAAATATCATCAGCAACATCCATCATCATCATCATCATCTTCATCATCATTATCATCATCATCAGCAGCAGCAGCATCATCAGCAGCATCAACAACAGTCTGTGAGCGTTGAATAGTAAAACTGACAGGCTGGATCTGGAGAAAAAATATCCCTTTATAACATTGATCGAAAGTTAGTTCAAGGTGGTGCCAGAATTGATTGGCGCCCTAGGCATCAAGCAATTCTGGCACCACCCATGAACCGCAAAGGTCGCCCACATTGCAGCACAAATGTTCATGGCGTGTCATGGGATTTAAGAGACTGCGTGGATCTGGCACGGCTAATTTTCCTTGCACGGCGTCTGGCGTATAAAGATAAAGGGCCACATAGCTTGCATTCTTGAATGCCTTAGAATTATTTTTACACTCGAAGGTGCACAAGAGGTTCGTTGTTTGCAAAATACTTTTAACTTCAGCAATAGCATTTGTATTTTGGTACTAGGGCTTAAAGGCGATCCGAAGTGAACACAACACAGAGACGCATTGTGTTGCCTAACACAACGAAAATCATATAGCGGAAGGATTTTTTTTTCAATTGAAACAGCATTTCGTCCACACTAGAGTATGATATTTTTTTTTTTTTGAACTCCACACATTTGTTACATCATTTTGTTTTCTCAACACTAAGTCAAGTAAAAAAACTTTATTTTTCCCACGAAGGAGCAATTCCAGTTTGGACGGAAGCGTATAAATATGTGTTGGGAGTAGAGTCGGATCCCATTGAGCTTGTGTACGGTGTTCACAAGGCTCTGTTTTGGGGCCGATCCTTTTCTAGTGTTATCAAACGTCACTGTGTCTCTCCATTTTTATGCTGATGACACAGAGCCGTGTGCCAGTGCCCAACGCAAACTTGTTAGTCAGATGTTCCAGTCTTTGGAGTCCTGTGTCACAGACGTTCAGAATTGGACCACACAGAACAAATTGCAAATGAATATTAACAAAACTGAGGTCTTAAGATTTTCTTGTTCAACCTCCACTGATCTCCCAGACTCGATCAGGGTTGGTCAGAACAGTATCAGCTTTTCCGAGTCGGCCCGTAATCTTGGTGTTATCTTTGACAATAGGCTGACCATGAGAAAGCATGTCAACAAGGTTTGCCAATGTTCCTTCTTTGAATTGAGGAAGATCAGTTCAATTCACACCTTCTCACTACCGAAGCAACTAAAACGCTTGTTACTTCCCTTGTTCTTTCCCGCATTGATTTTTGTAATTCCCTTTTGGCTGGAGTTCCTCAGAATCTTCTTGATAAACTTCAAAGAGTTATGAACTGCTCTGCCCGACTAATTTACAGAGTACAGCAACGTGAGCGCATAACACCCTTACTTGTTGACCTGCACTGGCTGCCTGTATATCAAAGAATTGTGTACAAGGTTTCTTTTTATTTGTTACAATGCTATTAAGGGTTCTGCTCCCCCATATTTGTCCGACCTGGTTCATATTTACACGCCTTCAAGATCTCTCCGTTCAGCATCAGACACGCGTATTTTCAGGGTTTCTAGGCGAAAGAAGTCTAGCCAGGGCCAGCGTGCCTTTTCTTATTTCGGTCCAGTCACCTGGAACGACTTTCCAGCCCATGTCATACATGCTCCAACCCTGTCTGCTTTCAAATCACTGCTCAAGACCTATCTGTTTTCTTTTGCGTATAATTATATGCATTTTCAGTGCGTTAGCAATCTTTGGCAGTAACTGTTCTTGTAACGGTGTGTGTGTATGTGTGAGTGTGAGCTTTTGATATGTGTCACTTTAGTTTTTGTAACATTTATTGTAGCGTTTTCTTTCTTGAACTTTTTGTTCTGTGATTTCTGATCTTGTAAAGCGCTTAGAGCACCATTCATCTGGAGGTTAAGTGCTATATAAATGTACATTATTATTATTATTAAATATATCAAGTGAAGTAAAACATGGATAAGACGGACATACGCACGCACATACACCCAGGCACGCAGAATTAATAAATATACTAATACTGACAACTATGCGAATAGTAACTATAATAATACAGACAAATATGCTAATATTGACATACAGTACAGGTATTTAAAAAAAAGCTATTACGTAGTAAAAAAAAACAACATAATGACGTCACAAGAGCTTTTTATCAATATTTTTTAGGTGAGCTACAAATCCGATTTCAAAAATTCTTTCTGTTAGCTGATTCTGTTTTATTAAACTACAAAATAAACATTACGTTGTGTTGGCGTCTGTTCCCATTCAAGCCTAGCACTGCCAGCGGAGACAAATGATACTATTGGAACTATATCACACAGTATAAGCTAAATTACCCCATCCTGCAAGAATAGTAGACGTAAATGTGACCTGCTAAAAGCCTAAAGAACACGAGGAGCCGACTCATCTTGCGGTTCCCTCAGATTCTATGCCTCTGGAAACTGGGCAATGGTCGGAAAGCAATGCAGTTTCTGTTAGGTCCTAAATCAATGGTCTCCTATCTGACAGTTGTTGTTGTTTTTGTTTGTTTGTTTTCGTTTTCCTCGACGCAAACGGAAAACGAAAACAAACAAAAACTGTTCACATCTTGTTCAGAATGTGTGATCCGAGGTTATCTTAACCCATATCATTCTGAGGCTAAAAGCTTCAAATTTGTACACTGCTTTATGCAAACTACATTATAGTACTTACAGATAAGGACATAGACCAATGGCTTTAGTTCAAGGGTAGTGCCAGAATAGCTTGGCGCCTACAGGCGCCAAGCTATTCTGACATTACCCTTGAACTATTTCAGTGAAACTTCTTTCACGCACTGGTGTTGTTGGCATCCTTCTGTCTCGGAAGACAATGGAGTATATGCGCTTGCTGGGTCAGTCCGTTTGTAAGATTTGCAGTGCCTGCTATGACTAATCAGTCCAATGCGAGAGCGGCAGTGTCTGTTGCATTTGCTACAGGTGAAGCCTGTGACTGTTGCTGTGGGCACTGGCTCTTCTTTCTTTCGTCTGCGCTGCCTCTTCTCCTCCCACTGGTTTTCTCTTCTTTCCTCGCTCAGCCTTATGCTGGTCTTCACTGCGAGCCGCCAGCTGGCACGATCTGCAGTGGTGGCTTCTAAGTCTGCGGGATTCAGGCTTCCAGTTTTCACGCTTGCAGACATCTTTGTATCTAAGCGCTGGTCTGCCTGTTGGTCTGGTGCCGGAGGCGAGCTCACCATACAAGATGTCCTTAGGAATTCGACCATCCTGCATACGGCAGACATGACCGAGCCAGCGTAGGCGTCTTTGTGAAAGGAGTGCGTACATGCTAGGAATGTTGGCTTGGGCCAGCACTTCAGTGTTTGGAACACGTTCCTTCCAAGTGATGCCCAAGATTCTCCTCAGGCCGCGCAGATGGAAAGAGTTAAGTCTGCGCTCTTGACGGGTGTACAAACTCCACGTCTCGCTGCTGTAGAGAAGAATACTGAGCACACAGGTCTGGTACACTTTCATCTTAGTGTTGATGATAAGCAAGCTGTTGTTCCACACTCCTTTGGTCAGGCGAGCCATCGCTGTTGATGCCTTGCCGATTCTGGAGTCACGTTCATTGTCCAGAGAGAGGTTATTGGAGATAGTTGAGCCAAGTTATGTAAAGTTCTCCACTACCTCGAGGGTGTGATCGCCTATAGAGATGAAAGGGGTGCTGCTGACATCCTGGCCCATGATGTTTGTCTTCGTCAGGCTGATGGTCAGCCCAAACTCATCGGTGACGCGAGCGAAGCTGCTGACGAGACGCTGTAGTGCTTCCTCAGTGTGGGCAGTCAGGGCAGCATCATCAGCAAACAGCATCTTTCTAATCAGTGCCCTGCGCACCTTGGTCTTTGCGCGCAGACGTGAAAGGTTGAAGAGGCTGCCTTCACTCCTAGTGTGGATGAAGACGCCATCTTCTGACTGACTGAAGGCATGGCGCATCAGCAGGGAGAAGAAGATGCCAAAGAGTGTAGGGGCGAGTACGCAGCCTTGTTTCACGCCGCTTCGGATCGGGAAGGGTTCTGAGGATGAGCCATCATACTGTATGGTATCTTTCAATTCGTCATGAAAGGATGTGACCACCTTCAGAAGCTTGCGGGGGGGGGGGGGGGGGGGCATCCGATCGTGTGTAATAGGGTGAAGAGACCTCTTCTGCTGACCAAGTCGAAGGCCTTGGACAGGTCAATGAAGGCGATGTAAAGTGGCTGTCTCTGCTCCCGGCACTTCTCCTGCAGTTGTCTCAATGAGAAGATCATGTCGACTGTTGATCTCTGAGGTCTGAAGCCGCACTGCGCCTCTGGGTAAACGCGTTCGGCCAACACTTGGAGTCTGTTCAGCACCACGCGGGCGAAGACCTTCCCCACAGTGCTCAGCACTGGTGTATTCCGAATTATAAGGGTTAAGGTGGATATGAGCATTCCCTGTTGAGCTGCAGGTTCCACATTTTGTCGGAAAGATGGAACATGCGAACACCTTCGAAAAGCGTGTCATCCCAGACGTGGTCGGATTTGACGTAATACAGTAAACTTTGGATAAAAGAACAAACCGCTAAAGGAACACTTTTTGTTATTGTTGCTAGATCCGAACTATTTTTTATAAGTGAAGTAAACAAATAGTCTGTAAAAGTTCTGTATTATCCGACTTGTGTTAAATCCGACTTTGATGCAAGCAAAGTCGACTTTATATCGTGCCCAGTGGGGTGATTTTCGCATTATGCTTAAATCGCAACATATTTGCCAATAACGTTTAATGCGCATTGTTAAAGCTTAACGCTAAAAGTCTTGTCTTAATAATAATAATAATAATAATACATAGTATTTATATGTCTTACCCCAATTATCTCGCTCTGTGCAAAACACTCGATGTGATACAACTGAACATTATATTTTTTAAAACTCAATCATTTACTATACATGGGTAAAAATTCGTTAAATAAGATCTGAGTTTTGTTTGTGAATTTAAAAATACCTGCAAAATTTGAATGGGTAGAACGTTCTCAAGGCTTGTTTCTGGGCGGCAAAGGACGTTTAACTCCTATAATGGCGAGACGCAACAAACACCTCCCAACTGGAAGAGGCATAGAGTCTCACAAGACCCGCAGGTGCGGGGGCTCATGAGAATCTATGCCTCTTGCTTGCCACGTTTACATCTGTGATTCTCAAGCAGGCCAGTTTACGGAGTCATAGACCACGATATCTGAGAATAATGCACGGCACCTGACGGCGAAGCCTGTCCTCCACCCTTCTTGAAGGCTGCACTGGAAACTGTCAGCGTTGCGCCATGGGCAATCTTGCTTTTATCGCAGAACTGTTGCCGATCACACCAGCACTTAATTTAAACAGATCGGTCCAACAGGGATTGTCCTCTATCTGTGAGAGACATATGACCACATCGTCCTTAACAAGACGGAGAGGCTTATGCAATTTAGCCCTCTTTAGATATCAGGCAACAAACAAACAAAAAAAGTATCCAGAAAACTAATTACTCAACCAGGAGCTCTAGCAGTGTACAAGAGAAATTCATGTACATGATTGATGTGTCCCACTTTGTGACGGGACGTATGAGAATCTAACCCTATTTAGATCCCAATTACTTAATTTGAAAAAAAAATCTACAAAGTGTTGTTTACTCGAGCACTGAATAACAAGAGGCATAGATCCTCATGCGCCCCCGCGGGTCGCGGGGGCTAATGAGGATCTATGCGTCTTACTAAGACTTTTATAGATCTCTTTTCCTCATCAGCAAAGACAGACCATCAGACTTTAGATCTCAATTACTCAACTGGAAAATGCCATAAAAAGTTGTTTACTCGAACACTGAAACGTTGCCGTCTGCTTATGAGCCCGCCGCGACCTGTGGGGGTTCGTGAGGATCTATGCTTCTTGCTCAAACTTTTAGAATACACTTCCTCATCAGACTGGCATTCACACACAATTTTGATGGAGGTCAACAAAGCAATTATTCGCGAGACAAGAAACTTGTAAACTGAATGACAAACATTTAACCCGCGTGCACTACAGATTCCGTCTGAACAAAAATTGCCCTTGTTGCCCTTCTTATATCTGTGCCGATCTCCAACCGTCTGAGATTATCAGGCCTTCGGCTGAGATCGAGCCCCACTGCAGCAATTACCGGCAAGGTTGTATCGGACCTGTCTAAACGACAGTGAGGTAACATATGGCTCCCCAGATTAGAACGAAGGAAAAACAAACGCGGGAGGACGTTGACTCTAAGTGTGATGAAGTCAAAGTTTATAAAGAAGGGTGGATTAAAAAAAAAAAAAAAAAAAAAAAAAACTCATTCAACCCCACGCACGTATTTCCCAAATTTAGGAGGCGTCATCTAACGACTATGCACCTGTTGCAGGAGATGTGTCGACCATGATAATTCAAGGTTAGTGCCAGATTAGCTTGACCCATCTCCTGTTGTAGTGCCTCAGGGCTGAATGAGTTAAAGGAAGTAGAAAACAACGGTCCCATGAAGGCAAACGACGTAAACACATTGTTATGCAAAGCGGGATGTTCGCTGTAATGCAATAAAGATATGACTTTTTTTTTTATTACAAAAATGGACTAATGCTAAATTTCGGCAGGCAAGGTTATCACCAGGGGGATGATTGAAAAAGCACGTGTAGGTAGGGCGGATTGCACTGCTCTTTTGGCGACCCACCTTCCCCGGTGAGGGCAGTTCGAATTCCCGTCCAGGGACAGATAAGTAGGTGTTTTTTTTTTTTTTTTTTTTTTTTTTTTTTTTTTTAAAACATTAAGAAACGTAGACATAAAGGCTTCGTGGCCATGAATAGCTCTGAGTGTCAACAGGATAGGTAGATGTTTGGAGCCCTTGATACTAGTGAGGCTTCGTTTGCAACGAACAACTCCCAACAGCGAACGAGAGTGGAGTATCTAGATTGTACCATATAAGCATACACAACACTCCAAACATCTCCAAGTGACATAGATCCTCATGAGCCCTACGGGCTCATGAGGATCTATGTCTCTTGGAGATGCCTATTCTTATGAACAACCTGGCTATTCGCCGTGACTTTGCTCTCGTTCGTTGTTGTCTGTCGTACGGCATAAACGTAACCTCTCTAAATGATATGACACAGCCGGCTTCCAAATTCTGTTTAGTAGGCAAGATATAAAAAAAAACTGTTTATTGAGCAATATAAAAATTATGAATGATCGATGTTTTTTTTTTTAAATCCCCTCGCCATTTATTATTGCCAACAAACGGGACGTGTTTGCTGATAGCCGTTCCATTCTGACGTCACTGAAGACGGCGATTTTGCATCCTGATTGCGCAGCGTGTTTACAGGAAAATTTTAAAAGTGGGAACGCAGGCGATGGAAAGATGAAAGTACTCTTGTGGTGTGAACTGTACTTTGTGGACTGTGGGGTTTGGCTACTAATAATATTGACCCAGTGTGGTGGTCGACTGCTGCCTACGTCGGCCACGATAGGTTTTTCTTGCTGGGGAACAGACACATCTTTGTGTGCACATCGTTCACACAGACGTAAACGCCAGCGACATAGACTATACGCTCTTGATCTGTTTTTGAACCGCCGTAAATCATCACGGGCTGGTAAATTTATCAGAGAAGCGTGTCTTGAAGAGATAATTACCCAGTAGGCAAAAGATCCACTGGCCGACGTTGGCATGGCTCGCGCACGGTTGTTTGTGTCTATGCCACATACACTGACCAGAAAAAAAAACCCACTGCGGCTGGCAGTTTGTTTAACTCATTGTACCCCAACACCGAAATCCCCAAATTTTGTCGTTGTCCTCTGAAGACTGCAGTGCAGGACACAGATCGACCATGATAGGTCAAGGGTGATGCCCATAGGCGCCAAGCTATTCTGGCATCACCCTTGAACTATCATGGTCGATCCATATCTTGCTGTGGTGTGTCTGTGGCAGAATGAGTTAAACGGTGTCTGGACTGCTGATTACTGCCTAGTTATGCACAAGGTCCTCAGGCCGAACCGGTGCCAAAAATCGGTGGGCCAGCTGCAGGCCGACGTCGGCCGTGAAACCTTGTGCTCACTGTGCAAGACGTTGTCGGAAACGATTGTCAGGCCAGGCTGAGGCTGTGAATGGAAATGCTGGGTCGGAGTTATTTGAAAGACAGAAGAGAATAAAGTCCAATCTTCATCACACTGGCTGGTGCCTTAGATACAAGATACATAGATTCTCATGAGCCCCTGCGACTGCCGTCGCAGGAGCTCATGAGAATCTATGCCTTTTGAAATGCAGGGGCTCATGTGCATCTATGCCTCTAGCTTGACCGACAACGGTTTCGGCAGCGCCTCTCGGCTTCTGCTTCTGAGGTGCTGATGGTTTATGATTAGTGAGTAGGTAATCCACCAGTTATGAAAACCTTTCACTTGCTAGAAACATAGATTCATATGAGCCCTAGCAGTCGCCAGGGCTCATGAGAATCTATGCGTCTTGCTTGACCAAGATAGGCTCCATCTGCGCCTCTGCTTGAGGGTGTTATCTGGGGCTGATGTTGGTCAGTTTATGATTAGTTGGTGACCACCAGTTATGAATGGCCGAGAGGTCGATGGTAGACTTCGATAATCGTACGTCTAACATACCTTTCAACGTAAACTGGATGCCCAGTGACGCCCGCAGGTTAAGGAATACAGATCACTCCACCAAGAGGAGTATATCCAAAAGTGAAGCCGCTCATTCAATCTGTAGGAGAAGAAAAATCCTCAAATATCCCATATTCCTCACAAAAACAACAGCAACTTCATCAATACAAATTATGAAGAAATTATCGGAAAACTAAATTTTCAAAAGCTATCAATTAAATCTTTAAATCACATATCTGCTAAACATGTAATATTTGAAGGCCCTATATAACAAATTAGTTGAGACAATGTAAATGTTAGAGATGTACCAGAAAGCATCAAAGATAAGTATGTTGCATAACAAAATCATAATAATAGCAATACACAAGTTAATAATATGGCATAGCCCAATAAGCAAATAGGCAAGCTTTTATAACATAACGTATTATCACAGACAGTTATGTTAAGTTTGTTGTTTTCGCCTTTGATGCTTCCTCCCCCCCCCCCCCCCCCCCCCCCCTGTGTAATGTCATGTTTGGTCTAGACAGAAAAAAGAAAACAATAACAAAATCTCTGTTCATCGTACACCACTATGCGATGGCGTGATGTGACCAGCCGAACGGCTGGTCACATCAAGCCATCACATTGTGGTGACCAAACGGCTGATCACCTCAATAAGCCATCACAAAGTGGTGACCGAACGGCTAGTCACATCAAGATAATTATCATCACATAGCGGTGTGCGATGAACGCACGTTTTCACCACACACAAAAATGCTAGATGACGTTTAAATTTTTAAAAATCTGATTTTGATTATGTGATAATCTGTAACTCTCGCAGACAGGGGTTCATATGAAACAGTGTGCGTCCTCCATCGTAAAAACGATTTCCTACACTTGAGGGAAGCGCATATTAATGTGTCCAGCCACAAGCGTCCATGCAATGAAGCCCATGTAGTCTACATGTGCTCATGAACATCTGTAATTTTCACAACGGCGACCTTCTTGCACGAATGTTGCTACATCGCCAATCATCATTGTAAGAGAACTTCCCAACGAAGAAAGAAACACGCTTTGAAAGGACAAGCACAACACAATTTATAAATTTATAAATTGTGTTTCACGTGTACTTTCTAAGCGTGTTTCTTTTTCCTTTTTTTTTTTTTTTTGGGGGGGGGGGGGGGCGGGGGTGGGAGAAGAATTTTTACACGCTTGGCAGTCACCTTTCTGGTCTGGATTCTCTAATCATCAGTTTGTATGACATTCTGTACGCCTTTGAGGTTTCTTTCCGTGCCATTACTTACTCAGTACCTAGAACTTGTAAGGAGTTTGTAAATATGTCAAGATACGCCCCTCCCCCTCCTCTATAAATGATGCATAGATTCTCATAGAATTGTGCTGCTTGCTGAATAATAAGCTTCCATCTAAGTTTTTACATCTCATGTACTCGGCATGACCGCCAGGAACTATGTCTCTTGCAGCTGGATCGTGTTCATTTTTTTCTTTGGCAGGGAAGTAGTGAGAGATCTCGGCAAAGATTCGGCTGAAGCTGTACCGCTTGATGGATAACAAAGCTCGGTCAGAATTGTTGTCATCTCATGTATTCGGCATTGAGAGAGTTTCTAGAATTTAACACATTTAAAACGGGTCGCATCAGTATACGCAGCTTTATGTCTCGTATCCGGATGCGCAACGTCTTGAATGCGTTAATCGGGAGGAGGGGGGGGGGGGGTCCTTTTCTTTTCTTGTATAATATTACCAGTGAGTGACAAGACATATATTTTTTTTTAATCTAAGCTTCTGACTGTATAGACTGAAAATCACCCAAGTCTACATGTCTGTGACTTTGTTCCTCAACGCTTCATCCGTAAGGTTGATAATCACAGGTCATCACGCGCATTATTAGTGAGCGACAGTAAGTATAGCGAGTGATAGTCCAGACAGGCAAGCTGATGAATGGCCTGCGCCCCGGGTGTCGAAAGATTAGCGCTGGGCGATGGCGGGTCGGTTTTGATCCTGAGGTCCCTTGATGCCTTGTCTGCGCCGAAAAACCGATCACTTTTTGAGAGCCCCTCGGGCGCGAGAGGCTAGCCCAAGTTTTTCAGTTTTTCACAGAATTTCTAAGAAGCATAGATCCTCATGAACCCCCCCCCCCCCCCCCCCCCCCGCAGCCGGCAGGCTGCGGGGCTCATGAGGATGTATGCTTCTTGCTGGTCAGAATTATATTCGTTTTTACTCAAACGGGGAAGGCTGACACATGAAAAATTCATGTGTGCTACCGGTCTAAATCTGTTCTAAAATAACGTAGATACAAATGCACGAGCATCACGATGTGCATTAACTTTCTCAGACTAACCAGGCTCATGAGGATCTGTATCTCTTGCAGGTGGAATGTCATAGCTGCCAGAATGTTCCTACCGTTCCCTCCCGCTGTCTTATCAAACTGGGTGCCGCGATGATCGCTTCACACGGGTATATTTGTAAGGCCATGAGTAATAATTATTTAAACTGCAGAGCCTTGGCTATACAAGTGAATACATATTGTGTGTTTCATTCACGTTCCTTCGGCTTGCAGCTTGATCCAACTGTTAACCCCTTCAATGCAGAGAAAATGTCAACGCTATCCAACTGCAAAAGGCATAGATCTGCATAGGCAACTGCGGGCGCTCATGAGGATCTGTGCCTCTTGCTGAGACCATTTTATGTCCATGTTCTATGGACAGTTGCGGCTTTTGGTCGTTCAGTGAATTCAGATTTCAGAAACAAAATGTACTCGTACGTACGTTGGCAGGGTTAAACACAAAATAGATTCTCGTGAGCGACTGAGCCCAATTTACAGATAAACCTGTCAGCGCGACCACCTGCATCAAGCGACCACCTGCACACGGCGACCACCTGTCAAAGCGGACTACAACATTTTTTTCCCATGGTCTTCATTCTGTTACATGACCTGACAAGTCGACCATCTTCGTAGGTCTAAGCAGACCACCCATTTTGGGGGCCCCATGTTACTTTTTCTGTAGCCACCTAAATGGGGAAAAAATGGCTGGCCTTTCCAAATTCGTGGCTGTTTGTAACCTTTCAACACGCACTTGGTTTTAAGGAAGCAAACAAGAGAGACAATTTCGCCAAAAACACACAAATACTAATCTAGTCTTATGTTCTTGAAACGGTAATAACGAATGTTAATATAGCTTGGGGGGGGCATTGTGTCTAGCGATGGGCTGGGATCCTAGAAAACTTTCCCAAAGCATTTTCATGGGTTTGAAATTACAGTGCTATCACCTTAATTACAGGTGACAATTTTTGCCTTTCTTCTTTTTCTTCTTCCGGTGTAGAGTCGGGCTCATACGAGTGTTAACCGTTTGGCTGTCGGTAGCGGTTTTTAAATCTTGAATTAACTCATTCTAACCCAACACCGGAATCCTTAAATTTTGCCCTTGTCCTCTGAAGACTGCGTTGCAGTGCAGGACACAGATCGACCATGATAGTTCTAGGGGGATGCCAGAATAGCTTGGTGCCCATAGGCGCCAAGCTATTCTGGCATCACCCTTGAACTATGATGGTCGATCCGTATCTTCCTGTGGTGTGTCTGGGGTAGAATGAGTTAAGGAAGATTGCAGAAACACAGTCTGTGTCAGCGGCACTGAACGGGTTAATGCGTCGCCCCCAGGCGTATTTCGCGAGAAGCTTTCCCAAACGGCAGTTCAGCCTTATCCAATAACAGGTTTCAAGCCCCAACTGACGAGTTCGTACGCGTGGGAAGGAACTTTGACCGATTTTCACCAGCGAAAACTACTTGAACAGTGTTGAACTCCATCAAGCAAGAAGCATAGATCGCATGAACCCTTGCAGACTGCGTGGGGCTCATGAGGATCTGTGCTTCCTTCCAATACTGAAAGACTTACTGTCAGTCAACAGTAGCAGTAAGTCCATTGGTCCGCAGCGAGTCACCCAATGCGCAAAAGGTCATCGCCGGGCCGACGGCGGCTGCTGTTGGCACGCGCACGATTGTGCGCGTGCCAACGGCGGCCAACGTCGGCCCGATGGCTTTTTTTTTTTTTGCACATTGGGCAATGATCTATTTTTATTTCGGAGTTTGGCTCTCGGGGACGGCCGCTCAGGGAAATTTGCTTCTCTTGAGAATGGCTCATGCTAAACCATGCCACTTTGTAGAACCGTTTGGGAACTCTGCCCAGTGAAGGCAAAAGTCCGTGTTTGCGAAAAGCGAGATTTTCATTGTGATACAATGCAAATATCGCTTTTGGCAAACGTGGACTTGCTGTCTTTTGCCTGGTTAGTTCGGAGTTTAACGTCCACGGCACCGAAGTGATAATGGACGGCCCTGACGGGCGGGTTATGGGGAACAGGGAAACCTATTGCCTATTGAGTACGACCTGAACACTGATCAATTCAGGCGCACTGCAACTGTGCCACTTTGATTTACCAGGACCTTTCAACGGACATGCTATGGAACAAGCCCGTCCTTTTTTGTGAGTCTAGCTACCGGGGCCGGAACGGGGACTCGAACCCACGACCGGTTGTCCTCTGAAGAATGCATTGTAGTGCAGGACACAGATCGACCATGATAGTTCAAGGGCGATGCCAGAATAGCTTAGCGCCCGTAGGCGCCAAGCTATTCTGGCATCACCCTTGAACTATCATGGTCGATCCTCATCTTGCTGTGGTGTGTCTGGGGTAGAATGAGTTAACCGCCTGAGCTATTAAATTTTGTCTTTTGCCTTCGGCAATGGCAGAATTTGTAGTCCATCCTGTTAGTCCACCCTAGTCACCGAGCCTTCGGCCTGTCTTTTTGCATTTGGTTGGCGGGCGGACAGCTTTTTGAAAGGTGATTGGTTTAACAGCTGCCAAATGGACCCAGGCGTCCTTTCACTGACTGATTTCGGCTCTCGCGAGATGGAGAGACTGTCACACTCCACTAGCAAAACCCTGTGTGTATGTACATGAGGCACAGATCTATTAAGGGTGGTTCCCGCAGGCTGCAAGAGTGTATCAGTTTGGACAAATCTGCATTTGAAGGGCAAAAGATGACGAGATCATTTTTGTATAATGTAAAGTGAGATTTTCATTGCATTACAAAGAAACTCTCGTGTTTGCACAACTAGACTTTCTGGTTTTTGTCTTGAAATACAATCAAATCTGACAGAAATGCATTTATAAAGTCTATTGCCTATACAAAGAGCCAAAATAAGCATGCTAAGTTCTTTCTAAGAACGCGAGGTTTCGTGACTCCGCGGCAGCAAGACTTTCCTGTCTGCAAGAAGCATAGGTGTAAATGTTCCCCTGCAGTTGCATGCTGCAATGGGCATGTTACGTTTTTTCTGTGCACTGCATGTGTTCTTCAAACGGAGGATTTCAATGAAATGGGATACCCAATATGCAAAAGGCCATCGGGCGGACGTCGGCCGCCATTGACCCGCGCACGGCCGTGCGCGGGCCAACGGCGGCCGACGTCGGCCGGATGGCCTTTGAGGACCGGGATACGTACAGAACCTAATATTTTTTTTGGGGTTTTTTTTTTGTTTTTTTGTTTCAGCCAAATTCGTTAAGTTATTTTTTTATGGTTCTAAAGACTACAAGCCAGTTTAGGAGATAGATATGGGACGATAGTTCAAGGGTGGTGCCAGGTTATTAAAATCTTAGGAGGATGATAGTTCCAGGGACGTGCTGGCGCTTTTTGTTGCAAAGATTCATACAGGAATCATCGCGACTAAAAGCGCTACCGACAGCCAAAAGGTTACGTTCTTCTGACGTCACCCTTAACTCCTTCGAGCCGCATGATATGAGTCACGCCTCCAATGAGTTAATCATCTTGTGTTGTAATGTGTCCGGACAGAATGGGTTAAATAAGCAACCGAAACAAAAATTAACGTTTAGGGCTTTACGTCTTTTGTCCCCCACGAAGGTGATTTCAAAGACGGGCCATCGACTAGAGTCTGAACAATTTTTTTTACCCCAGCTGGATTCGAACCCTGGACCTGTCGGACGAGAGTCGAACGCTCTACCACCGAGACACCTAGCTCCCCGGTTACATGAGCAATTCGGAATATTGTGGGTGTTCGCATGCAACCTCGTAAGTGACATTTTGGCGCGAAATCATGAAATCATGCTTTGATGCACGCGGTTGCCTCCTTTGATTAACGTCCGCATCCCCTTCCCGCCCTCCCCCCCCCATCCCCCCCCCCCCGCAAAAATAAATAAATAAATAAATAAATAAAAATAAAAATACCCCCCCCCCCCCCGCCGACCATCTACTTCTGCGTGCTGCTGAGTTAGAGGACGTCCCTGGGTGTTCTGCGATAATGGACTGGCGTCATTTGCTTTTCGCGAGCGCTGATTGCTTGTCCAGGATGGGAAGTCCGGCAATGTCCGGACAATGTCTGGAAACGTGTGGGAGTCAATGAACCAGTTTGCTTCGGTTCCACATTGCAAGAGACACAGAAGCTCATGAGCCCCTGCAGCAGCAGAGACTCATGAGAATATGTGCCTCTTGCTGGTATGAACCGATTCCATTTACATCTACTTAGATTTCTTCCTCCCAGATGAAGAAAGTCATCGCTTAAAGCCGAAGTAATGTCCAGTACCAAGGAGTAATGAGACAGTGTGACGGTCCGTTTCAATCTGCAAGAGGGACGGATGCTCATGATCCCCCTGCAGAAGCAGGGGCTCATGAGCATCTGTGCCTCTTGCTAGCAGGAACAGGTTTCATGGACTTCTGTTCCAGCTGGCAAGATCTAAATAGGTGCTGACTGGCACCTGTGTAATGTCTGGCTCAAAGCGAGATGACATCAATCAGCGGTGTGAAAAGAGGAAGAGTGCTCGAGAACACTTGTCTGCGGGACACACTGATCCTCAGGCGCCCAGCGGTTCTGTATCTCGTTTTGGAAAACAGTAGTGAGCTTTCGTTTGTGACGACGGTCCACCGACAACGGACGAGAGAAAATGTCACGGCGGATTGCTAGTGTGTACCAGAAGCATAGACAACACTCCAAACATCTCCAAGAGGCATAGATCCTCATGAGCCGTGAATTCGTTCTGGTTCGTTGCTGGGAGTCGTTCGTTGCAAACAAAACCTCACTACTGTCTGCCTTATACAAGCTAAGGTTTAGATGTTTTCATTTTTGTAATCAAATAAATTAAATCCGACATCCGGATTTTATTTTATTTTATTTTACTATTAACTTACTCCTTTTTTATTTTATCTAATTTCATTTTATTTGTTAAAACTGCATTTTCTCTTTTTTATTGTTGTCTTTCTTGTGATTTTAGTTTATTGATTTTATAACCTGTCAAGGACGTACCACCTGCAAACCACAGAAAGGAGAATGATTCATCCAAGAAGGAGTTCCCACAGGGAAGTAGGGCCTGGGTATAATTATACTGTCATCAGTGAAGGGGCCACAGGAGCTTCTGTCACGGCGTCACTATGACGTCATTTTGTCAAGCACGAATCACGAAATTTTAACCGTCACGAAGTTAGTAGCAAAATTGTCACGATTTCTGAGAAGAAAATCAAAATAAATAAATAAATAAATAATACAACAATCAGCTGTTCCGATTTTAAGTGCCCCTGCCCCCACCCTGCCCAAGCTCCTTTTAGCCGTTAGGTCTAAATTTACAGACCAGCACACAAGTGACTCGACGCTACCTCGCTACGTCACTAAATGTGATTCGTGGCTGGAAGCAAGACATATCTCGCAGACAAGTAGGCTAAGTAACACATGGCCGGTTTGACCCGGGTAATATGACGTTTAAATGGTAATAACGAGACACGTAGACAGGCACCGGTAAATCCAGTTCTTCGGTCAAAAACAAGCGAAATACACTTCCGTGCTGTTATGTGACGCCACGGAGTAAACAGACAAGCAGCTAATCAAATGAAGTTCTAGTAAGTGACATAAAAGTACATTTGTGATGCTGGTCTGTGAGTTAGGACCTTGCGGCTTCCAGCCGCAAGGTCCTAAATCAAAGACCAGTACACATGAGCAGAACGTTCTAGTGCTGGGTTAGTCATAATGCACTTTAATCTGTTCAGAGCCGAGAACATTTGAACGCCACAAGCAGAAAAGTCTATCGCTTCACGACATTAACCCATTACATTCTGAGGCTGATTTTTTTTTAAAGTTTATTATCCTAGGGCTATGAAGGCTGAAATTACAGATTAGGAGATATCTCACACATTTTAGTTCGATGGTTGTGCCAGAATATCTTGGCTCCTCAGGCCTCATTTCTTACAATAGTGTGTCAGTATGAAAAGGGTGAAAACGCTTATCCAGCATTATTGCAACCCATACACAGAACATTTATAAAGGAGACATCCCTACAAACCGTTAACCCTTTCATGACTGCACCATGTCCCGCTAATCATTTATATGTTCAAACCTGACTACGATACAACCCCACCCCCACCCCCTTTCCTTTTCACCCCCCCCCCTCTACCCAACAGCCTCCTGCCCCGCACTCCACCCTCCCTCTCCGCCTCGCGACTGATCGATGGACACAATACAGAATCCAGCATATAATAGGGGTGATTATACGCACAGCAAAGAGATCCACCCGAAAAGAGACGGGAACAAAAGCTTCTATAATCTTTCCGGATCGTCGTGTTGTTCTTGGGTGAGAGACAATGGCAAATGTCAGAGGTAAAGGACTCCATTGACATTCGTTAATTCACTAACTGAAACTGGCTGCTTTGATTAACTCATTCTACCCCAGACACACACACAGGAAGATAAGGATCGACCATGATAGTTCAAGGGTGATGCCAGAATAGCTTGGCGCCAAAGGGCGCCAAACTATTCTGGCATCACCCTTGAACTATCAAGGTCGATCTGTGTCCTGCACTAGAGTGCAGTCTTCAGAGGACAACGGCAAAATTTGGGGATTTCGGTGTTGGGGTAGAATGAGTTAACTCATTAACATCTGACAAAGATGTTTAACCCATTTGTCCCGAAACTGAACATCACTCCGTTGCAAGAGGTATAGATCCTCATGAGCCCCGCTGTCGCGAGGGCTCATGAGGATCTATGCGCCGTGTTGCTGATATTCATTACATGTCATCTTGCCCAGGGTTCGCTTCTGCCCCCACCCTACTGCGGCTGACCCACTGCCCGACGGTTTTATGCTTGCGTCCCCCTCCTGTCCCCCTACCCCAATCGCCCCCTAACACCCCCCCCCCCTCCCTCCCTCCCCTCTCCCCCCCCCCCTCCCACACACCCAACGCCCTTCCTCCACCCATCCCCCCCCCCCACACACACGTTATATGTCACCTCGCCCAGGGTCAGTCAGCTTGAGTCCGAAATAGCTCAGGTAAGCGTCGGAGCGAAAGAGAGCGACGGGAATAGCCAGGTCGTGGGTTCCAGTCTCTATCTCGCCCCCGCTAGCTGGACTGCCAATCCAGGGGAAAAAAGACGGGCTTGTTCAATAAACGGTCCTGGTAAATCAAAGTGGCACAGTTGCAGCGCGTCTGAACTGATCAGTGTTCAGGTCGTACTCCATAGGCTATCGATTTTTCTTTCCCCCAAAACTCGCTCGTTAGGTCTAGAACTTTGGTGCCGTTGACGGTAAAACCATGAACTAACGAAACAATCAGTCAGCTCAAGTCAAAAGTGGCCATCAGCTGCTGTCAACGGTCGGTCCGAGGACCTTTTGCTCCTCCACCTCACCCTCCGAACCACCCTCACCCCACCTTCTATGTCACCCTCCCCCCCCCCCCCCCAACCCCTAATGTCAATTTATGTCTGGTTTAGTTTGTTGAACGCCCCGCAGCTCACGAGAGTAAAGGCAGGCAATAACGCGCACAATAAGAGAGAAAATTTGACTTTGATTGATGGAGGACCAAGAGAGGCTGCTTGACGGTTGGCCGGGGATGGAATCGCACAATTAAGACCCACCACCCCCTTCCAGCTGATCTGCTCATTTTATGGATGTAAATGGGAACGATCGCTTTTATGCACATCATGCAAGATGCATGTGTCCACATGAGCTGTTTGACATTTGCAGTCAGTGACTTGAAGGCGCATTGTACAAACAAGAAATGTTAACTCTTTCTGCCCGCGACACACCGCAGCAAGATATGGCTCGACCATGATAGTTCAAGGGTGGTGGCAGAATGGCTTGGCGCCTCTAGGCGCCAAGCTATTCTGCCACCACCCTTGAACTATCATGGTCGATCTGTCGACTGAATTGTAATGCAGTCCTCATAGGATAACTCCAAAATGTGGGTATTTAGTACCTCGGGCACAATGAGTTACCCTCTCCTCTGTCAGTTGCTATATGTTCTGTTTTTTTAACTCCCAGGTTTGTTGTTGTTGTTGTTGTTGTTGTTGTTGTTGTTGTTGTTAATCTCATCGTAAAAAAAATCCAGCCGTCCACGGTACACAAATTCAAAATAGCGGCAAGCAAGAGGCATAGAACATCATGAGCCCCCCCGCGACTGCGGGGGCTCATAAGGTTCTGTGCCTCTTGCATTGAAGGTGTTCTCAGTTCATAAGCATCCTATTTACAAATCTTTTACGATAATGTTGCACCAAAGGACTAAGGTCGGCCAGAGTCGTACCGACGATTTCAAGCTTAGTGGGCATTGTTTGTATGACGTTTCAGATCAGCAATAGGCGGAGAGATTACACGACACTGATATATGAATGTCTAAGAGGGGGATGGAACTGGTGACGGGATGGGGAAGGGGGGACGGTGAGGGGGGGGGGAGGAGTTATTCGCTCAGTCACATCACACAAATGATGGATGGTGGATGCTATTCACACGGTCATATGTAGACGGACTCAATGTTAGCAGATCAGCACACTTATGCCCTATAATGTCAAAATTTCCAAATTTGGGAGTTGTCCACTGACGACAGGGTACGAAACAATCCAGGAGATAAAATGTCCACGACAGTTCGAAGGTGGTGCCAGAATATCTTGCTGCGTCCATGTCCTGTTGCAGAGCCAGAGGGTTTGTTGTTGTTTGTTTGTTTGTTTGTTGTTGTTTTTTATATGAAAGTGGTGATATCTGCTATGATTCACAGTTACCTCTTGCTGAATTTGGACAACTATATGCATGCAGACCCACTCACTCACAAAACAAATTCCAAGGACAGTCTCTCTCTCTCTCTCTCTCTCTCTCTCTCTCTCTCTCTCTCTCTCTCTCTCTCTCTCTCTCTCTCTCTCTCTCTCTCCTCTCTCTCTCTCTCTCTCTCTCCCCCCACAACACGCATCAATTTAATTTTTTTTTAAATTTTAATCTAATTTATTATCAGTTTGTTAGTTTGTGTATGTATGATTTTTATTTCTTTGTATTCGTGTTGTACTTGTTTGCGGTCCATGTGTTCATGTCACTAATCTTGACAAATGTTGAAAAATAAATTTAAAAAAAAAGAAAGTGGTGATACAAGGCAGGTGCTCTCTCCCAAAACGTATTTCAGGGGAAAAAAGTGTCACATGTGATGAAAGACCATTATTTAGATGGCTACAGCCGACAAGTGCCCGCAGCTACCTAAATGTGGTCTTTAATGACAGGAGATTTCACATAAGAGTGATCGCTCAAACCGGGTTCTGCTGTAGCCCGCTCAGGCCCTCGCTTCAATTACGAATCAGGAAACGGATCGACTCATCCGCCGATGTCCGCCGAGCGATCATTCACGCATTTTGCTCAGGACATGTGATGTCCACGGTCTCATCCAAATGGCACCCTAATGCGTGTGCTGGTCTGTGATTTTGGACCTTACGACTGAAAGTCGTAAGGTCCAAAATCACAGACTAGCACACGCATTTCATTTCTATCTGCCGAAAGCACGGATCTTCATGAGTCTGAGGGTGCTTACGCGGACATCTGTCTTTGTCTTGGCGACGGTCAATTCAGCTTGCGTCAGGGTTGCCCGAAAGACGCATGAGATCTACTTTCATGGCCGTCCGCCTCTCAGCTGAATCCGGTTATAGCGACAGTGAGGCAGTTTTTAAGCAATCTATGTAAAGTCTTTGATCTGTTTGAAATATAATTATTTAAAAAAAAAAATTTTCAACAACACAAACTAACGATACAGCGACTCCCTATAGCTCGAATGTTCTGATATTCTGAAGTTAAAACCACTCAATAACTCCTTCCTAGAAGCACAGATATAAATAAGGCTGATTCTTGTATACGCTAAAAGACTAGATCTGTAAGATCTCCCGTAGAAGCTTGCCGGGATGCGTTAACCAAAAATCAGTGTATCCTGCAGTGTAGACAACTATCGGAAGAATACTATACTGACGAGCAAAAGAAATGCGGCATTTCTGGAACCATCGGAAACACGAAAGTGTTTCCGATGGTTCCAAAAATGTCACATTTCTTTTGCTCGTCAGTAGAGTAAAGAAAGCAAGGCCAGATCAATGCATGCCAACCAAGCGTGTTAAATACGAGGAGATAACTGACAAAGAAATAATCTCGCTTCGGAAAAACAAAGACAAAAACAACCTTGTTATTCCGAAGCGCGGGGTTCTTGTTCTTCTTGTTTGTTTGCTTGTTTGTTCATTTGTTTGTTTGTTTGTCTGTCTGTCTGTCTGTCTGTCTGTTTGTTTGTTTGTTTGTTTGTTTGTTTATTGGAATTGCCCCTTCGTGGAATAAATAAATTCTTTTGACTTGACTTGTTTGTTTGAATGTATGTTTGTTTGAATGTATGTTTGTTTGAATGTATGTTTGTTTGAATGTATGTTTGTTTGAATGTATGTTTGTTTGAATGTATGTTTGGTCTGGGGTTGGGTTTGGTCTGGGGTTGGTTTGGTCTGGGGTTGGGTTGGTCTGGGGTTGGGTTGGGTTGGGTTGGGTTGGGTTGGGTTGGGTTGGGTTGGGTTGGGTTGGTTTGGTTGGTTGGTTGGTTCGTTGGTTCGTTCGTTCGTTCGTTCGTTCGTTCGTTCGTTGCTTCGTTCGTTCGTTCGTTCGTGGTTGGGGGAAGGGGGGGGGGGGTTGTTGTTGGTTTTTTTAAAAAATCATTCCTGTATTTCTTCCAAAAACAATTCTGGGAGGCCACGGTGGGTAACAGAGGACACGGTGCCTTCTGCAGAAACATACAATCATAGAGGTAACTCAGCCATCAAAAGACATAGATTCTCATGAGCCACTCACGAGAATGTATGCCTTTTGCTCGTGGTCGTGGTACTGGGGGTTTTCACCGTCAGAAGCTTACAGTTTGTATTCACCATGCTTGAGATTGTCCTCTGTTTTCATGATCGCGGCATATCTATCTTGAACTGTCTGAACTGAACAGAAAATCAAACTTGAATGTTCGCTTTTGAAATCTGCCCTAATTTGTTAATTCGCCAATAGCGGATATGTCCATTTTGGTGAAAAGCAAGATTTTCAGTGTAATGCATTGACAATCTCGCTTTTCAGAAAGTGGACATATTGGCTTTTGGCAGAACTTTTGGGAAGAGGTTTCTCATCCCCCTCCAACCCCCCCCCCCCCCCCCCACCACTCCCCGTCGGGGTTTTTCCCGTCGGTTGTCCAAGAACTACATTCCCATTCGCAAGAGGCCCAGATACTCCTGCAATCGCAGGGACTCATGGGAATTGGTGTCTGTTGCTGGTGCAGGTCGGCTTCACGTACATCTGTGAAATCCCGACGGTGGACGCTAGTCTTCGATGTTCAAAGCTCCAAAATACGTTCTCAAGGGGACAGAATTCGCTGTACAAAGCATCATCACGTTTGATCCTTGCTTAGTGCAGCCGCTAGTTGGTGAGCTTGTCGTAAGCTGTTCAGGCGCAATGGCCGCGTACCAGTATTCCAGTAAGCAAAGGTCCTCGGGCCCAGGACCGCTGCAGTGGGCCCGAAAACGTCTTGCTCCTGAGGATAGTTTGATAGATCTTGATGGCCCGTTGTGAAAGCCAAAAAAACGTTAAAGTCAAAGCATTGTACGTCTCTTATATGACACCGGGGGAAAATGGTTATTTAGTGTAATAGGCTCTTTGATGAAGCAGGCCAACAGCTATCTATTCTTAACAACATTTTCTAACCCTGAATGAATTCCATCTAACTTCCATTTAACTTTAACAAACACGCACATATCCTTTCATTTTCTTCCTATTCGTTCATTTCTAAGAAGGCGATAATTGGTTGGAAACAGAAAATGCCATGTCATCGGACTTCTCGTTGGGGGATCTTGGACTTATATCGTAGCAGCAGATTCTGATCCTGAAATAGTGCCAGAAAGAGGTATAGATCGTCATGTGTGCCCGCATTCCTGCGGGGGCTCATGAGGATATGTGCATCTTGCTGACCGCCGCGTGACTGCGGCGTTTGCTTGACTTTCAAAAGTGGTAATAGTCTATCGGCTGATCTGAATACTACGTTGATAGGATAGCGCGTTTTCAGTCCCTCAGAAAATCTGCTAGAGGCATAGATTCTAATAAGCCCCGTGCAGTTGCAGGGGTTCATGCGAATCTATGCGTCTTGTTGTAGGGGCTGGGCCCATTTACATCTTGGCTTCTGAACCGGAGAAATGATCGGGGTTGTGGCTTTGACTTTTTAACAAAATCAGCCAGACTATTTGATTCATCCTTAGATCGCTTGTGAGGTCCACCCTAAAAAAGGCATAAGACAGCAATTCCATTTTGTGAAAAGCGAGATATTCGTTGTATTACAAAGAAAATCTCGCTTTTCTGAAAAATAGACTTATTGTCTTTTGCCTGCTAATGGCATAGCTTCCTTTGCCTACACTGATGTTTGATCCTTGTGTCCGTTGAATGAGTGAGCTAAGTCCTGCGCCAGCCAGTAATTAAGGTGCTACGCTATCGCGGAGAACCTTGCTTAGTGACTGGCGCAGGACTAAGCTCACTCATGCAACTGGCACCTGGATATGTAAATGGAACATCTAAGCCAGCATGAGATGCAGATTTTCATGAGACCAATGCAGCGGCAAGAGCTCATGAGCATCTACGTTCCTTGCAGATGGAACAGACTGGGTGAGAGAGTTTGCTATGGAGACAGTTCTTCGCGAACATGTTGGCTATGATGAGTCCAGCAAATGGTATAATGAACAGTTTGTTTTGTTGGACAAGTGACCCAGATATAGAATGGACCTGCCTCAGGAAGGCAAAAGGCAGTAAGTCCAATTTTATGTAAAGCGAGATTATCATTGTAACAAATGATAATCTCGCTTTTCACGAAAAGGGACTTGCCGTCTTTTGAATTCACAGGACAGATGAACTAGTCATAGTCAAGTTTCTGAGGGCATGCTTGTCATGTTGTCATGATGACACCCGTAAATAGAGTAACGGATTTTTTAATTTTTTTTTTTTATTTTTTATTTTTTTTGGGGGGTGGAGGGTGGGGAGGGGAGTGGGGGGTGGGGGGAAGGGGGGATGGGGGTGGTGAAGGGTGGGGGAGGATTAGGAGGGGGATATCGGATGACTGACCTATTTACTGGACGTTTTTCTGTACTTGGCGAACAGATTTCTTTAACTTCTGTCAATAGCAAAGACTTTAAATTTGTTGCGATGTCACTGCCAACTGACGGAGGCAGATAGAAGCAAAAATATCCCTTTACCAATCGTGGATGGATGGATGGATGGATGGGTGGGTGGGTAGGTGGGTGGCTTCTGGCTGGGTGGTTGGATGCATACATGGATGCGCGAATGGATGCATGGATGTGTGCATTGACTGAACGCAGTCAATGCTCAGAAGGATATTTCAAGAGTTCGTTAAAAAAATTGAAAGAGGGAATACGTGATTAATTTACTGAAAGAGCCAAGATTCTCACGAGCACCTCGATTGTAACGTCGCGGTGGCTTTAACCCTTTAACTGCCGGGGAAAAGTGAATGCTAACCCAGCTTGCAAGAGACATAAACCCTCATGACCCCCGCAGTCGCGGGGGCTCACGAGGATTTATGTCTCTTGTTAGTCCTGTGTTCTTTTTGGTTTCATCAAATCGGTGTTTTCACGCTAACGTCTGTCAGTGTGTTTTGTAGTTTCAGACGCGGAATTCGTGATCACTGCAGCGAAGGGGTTGATTATTAACCTGTTCACCAACTAACTAACCCAATTCCTGCAGTTGGCCGTGGAAGCCATACTACTTGAGGAATGTTCACCATTCTATAGATTGTATTGATTACCAAGCCATTCGCATCCATGAGATCGTTTCCTTGCTGAAAGGCAGTGAAGTAAATTGGACCCCTCTCCCCGCTCGCAAGAGGCATACATTCTTACGAGCCCCTGCAATTGCAGGCTTTGTGAGAATCTATGCCTCTTGCAGATGAAAGGAACTGGGTCATTTACGCACATTTATTGGTCTTGTGGTCTTGGGACGCCGACCGAAAAAAGCCACCTTAATTTGCAGTGAATAGGTGGTTACCGTCTATCGCCCGAGCTGAAAATATACACACGGATCGTTTAGTAGAGCACCACAAATATTGAGTTGATGTTTTCAGTCGACTGAATAAAAGGACACAGGGCAAAGTCAATCAAGGGATCAGTGTCTGCGCACGTCAGCAAGCAAAGCCCCTATCTTCAAACGTCTTAGAGTCTAATCAGATTTTTTCACCTGGCTGGGGCTCATGAGGTTTCTAGCTTCTGTGTGTGTGTGTGTGTGTGTGTGTGTGTGTGTGTGTGTGTGTGTGTGTGTGTGTGTGTGTGTGTGTTCACGTGAGCAGCTTAATTATATTTTGATGTGTTTTTCATGTTCTTCTTTTTAAGTTGCGAAGCACTGCGACGATTTCCTAATGTATTTTTACATATGGCAATAATGTTCATTCTTATCTTTTCTAACCGGACCGTTAGAGCAAAAACAAGCTAGGCTACACCCCAAAGACTTCCCCTGTACGAGGAGAAAAACTTGAGGTAAACTGGGCAATTGCAGGGGCTCATGAGAATCTATGCCTTTTGCAAAAATCCGACTAAACATGGTAAAGGCCGGTCAACTGAACTCCTTCAGACCTGCGTAAAATCCACAGTGACTTCGAACATCAACGAGTCGTCTGAATAAGACATAGACTCTCACGCGTCCTGCATGCTCGTAAGAATCTATTCCTGTCGTAGCGTTACAAGCCAGGGTTCATGAGGATCTATGCCCATGGCGGCGGCGGCCAAGCAGATCCATGACAGTCTAGACCGTGCAGTTAATTTTCCAACAACAGCGGTCAAATCAGACGACAAAATTTAATGACCAAATATTGACCAGACTCCCGCCCTCAGACGAGACCTGGAGTCAGCTGCATGAGTGAGTTTAGTCCTGCGTCAGCCACTCAGCAAGGTGCTCCGCTATAGCGGAGCACCTTGCTGAGTGGCTGGAGCAGGACTCGTGCAACTGAGCGGCACGAAAACAAAAGTAATTTCGTGGTGCTGCAACTCTAGTGACGCTAGGAACACAGATTTCACACTGGTCGTCGGTAGCGAATCGAGGGAGACAACCAGTGTGACCAGATGTCTGTGTATACAGCTAGAGAACTTCGAATGTACTGAAAAAAACGCCAGCGGACCAATTTCATCCTTGATGGTGAGGTTTCGTTTGCTACGAACGACACCCAACAACGAAAGACAGCCAAGTCACGGCGGTAGTAACTGGCGTGTACCAGACGCGTAGACAACATTCCGATCATCTCCAAGAGGGATAGATCCTCATGAGCCCGTTGTTAGGAGTCGTTCGGCGTGAACGTAACCTCTCTTTTGTAGCTGTGAAGTTCAGTACGACCCGTGCTAGGAGGTAAATTACCGATCAGTTTTCCTGCGCACAGCCGTTTTCAGAGCTTTAAAGTACGCATAAATCTGAAGACACCTTTAAGCACTATTTGTGTTTGTTATGCCTTGTCGATACACCTAATGAACTTTACAAGCCGTTTGGACACGCAGCAAATGCACACGCGTAATCGCACTTATTTATTCTGCGAAGCCGTTATCGTGTCCGTCTATTTTTAGCTGTTTCTCACACGGATAGGGTTGTTTTTCTAGAACTGAGTGGAGTCGTTGTCAGGTTACTCGATATAAAGACGACGTATGCTGAACTGGATTATCCTAGCTCTAAATGACCCATAACCAGACCTGTCTGTAGCATTTCGTAACCATCTGTTACAGAAGTGTATCTTTGAACAGTTACGGCGGTAGTGGGCTTTCAAGATTACTTAGGTCAATCGCTATAGGAGGTTGCGCAACCCCTTCCATGCCAGTGGTAGCAGTGTATTTTTGAATAATTTCATTTATGATTTTCGACGCCAAAGAACCTGAACTGTTTAAAGGACACGTACACAGAGCGAATGTGGGGGCTCATGAGGATCTATGCCTCTTGCATGGGGGCTGGCATTGATCGTCGTGTTTCGACAGCAAAGATGTGAAACACGATGCATAGGCCGCCAGGAGGTTACTTAATTGCGGCTAAGATAGCGGGTGTTGTTTTGTTTTAATTTTGATAACCGCCGTGAGTACGGCAGATGGTGCGAGAGATAAACCAATCACATCTCAGTTTACTGTGAATACAAATCGCATAAGATATGCACGTAGATCTGCAGATACACATCTGCTGCGCTCAGAATCGATTAACCCTTTGGCTGTCGGTAGCGGTTTTTGTCGCGATGATTCCTCCCGGAATCATCGCGACAATAATCGCTACCGACAGCCAAAGGGTTAAAGTGCCATTGGGGCGGTCCGTGGTGCAGAGGTAAAGAGCCTCCCGCCGTTGAGAGAGGTACGAGGCTCGATCCCTGGTTATGGCATCGGACCCACGAGAATATATATGCCTTTTGCAGTGAGATGGAGCGGTTTCACTGAATGCACTTAGGCTGTAATGAAATACCACAATACACGGCTGTTTCAAGCAGTTACCCGCGGAAGTATAGGGCCTTTAACAGGGGCTCATGAGGATCTTTGCCTCTTGCGGTTGAGTCGTGGACCCAAATCGTATTACATGCTATATACACAAATACACGTACACGAATACTTAAATTTCATACATGTTCTATGGGACTCCATTTTGCTTTGTTATTTCTTCTGCAAGAGGCATAGATCCCCATGAGCCTGCGCAATTGTGACGGCTCATGAGGATCTATACCTTTTGCTGACACCACTTTGAATCCATGCTGCTGAACATTTAGACTTTTTGGGTCTTGAATTAACAGAATTGCAGAAACACAAGTTCAGCGTTTGCTGGCACAGTACGTATTAAAGTGATCGAGCCGTCTGAGAAAGTGTGCAAAAATTGGATGTATCGGCCGAACTTGTTCATTATAAGCGGACTCGACTGTAAATACTAAATGCTCAGACTTATGTATCCATCTCTTGCACGTGGAAATGACAGGTAAAGGCCTTTCTGATATTTCACTTGTCTGTTACGGACAGTACAGTACGGCCACAGAGACGGAGTGCAACGCCTAGCCGGAGAACGGTGAACTCATAATATAGTACCTCCTTTGTAGGTCAAAAGTCGGTCACTGATGCCTGGTGTTATAAAACATAGACTGCAAATGGCGGGCCAGTTTCAGCTTACATGCAGGCCCGGGAGCACTGTAACGTGCCCGTCAACGGGTGCATTGCTTGTATGGAGTTCAGTCGTAACCCTTTGGCTGTCGGTAGCGCTTTTGGTCGCGATCATTTCTTGCGGTTCCAGCAAGAGGCATAGATCCTCATGAGCCCCCACATTCAGGGGGCTTATAAAGATCTATATATGTCTCTTGATCTTAGGTCCCCTGTTCAGAAAACAAAGATTGCATGTGAGCGGAACATTGTTAATAACGATCTGACCGAGAACGGAGCGAAACTAGTAAGTGAGACCAAGTTCGGAAGGACTGTGAACATTCTGTGAAGCGGATTTCTTGCGGAGAATTGTTCCAAAGTGGCGGGCTTTGATAAGAAATAGGCTACACCAAAGAGTCAGCCTCAGAGTCCTGAACCGATCTAAATAGCACTGAGTGATCATCCCCAACCAGCGTAATAAATACATATCAATATGTATACCTCCTGCACAAGTCATAATTGACTGATTACGTCTATGCACAGCCGTGCTTATTCCCCTGATGAGAAGGGAGCGTACGGAGGAAAGTGTATGGAGCGTGCCCCTTTCCAGCAGTGGAAAAACCGGTGCCACTGTGCATATATAGCTCTGGGATGAATTCTCTAAAATAAAATATCGGCTAGAGGGCTCAGCTGCATATATTATATTATGTCTTTTTTTTTTTTTTAAAAGGGGGTTTCACCCGTAAATTTAATACACTGTGTTGTAATTGACCTTTGTAAATGTGTTTCAGGACAGAATCTAAACCTCTCAAGGACAGAAAAGAAAAGAATGATTTTCCTTGCTGGGATTTTTCTGTGCAATGTCACTCACTTGGCAGTACATTTTTGGTATAGGATCTAGAGTGTTTACATTCTCAGTTATGAGAAGAGCACATGAGAATCTATACCTCCTGCAGGCAGAAAAGCTGTAACCGCAAGGTTTGTCCGAAAGCCGGATAAACAATAACTTCAAAGGAGGACGAGTCAAAGAGGCGGCCACAGGGAGGTTTTTAAATGGTCAATAATTCAATTCAAAACGAAAACTTACAGAGAAAACAAGCCACCAGTCAGCTCATTCATCTCCAGAAGGCAATGGATTCTCATGAGCCCCTTGGCTGAGATGAATGAGTGAGCTTGCTGTTTCTAAATCAACAGAGCTTCATGAAAAGCTAAGCCTTTGGGTAGTTCCAGACCCGTCTATGCCCTGGCCTGTTCCTCATCTAGTGTGGAGTTAATAGGTTTCATGTACGGCATTTCATGATGAAGTTTGAGCAGTTTGCTGTCCTCCGCCGCTTGTGAAATGATCTAACTTGAAACGTTCTACGCAGCCTATTTCCTGTAAAGGGCAATAACTCCAACAAACTCCGCCAATCCAACAACTATACAGCTGGAACTCGGTGTATCCTTAGCCTTCAGACTGGACTAATGTGCTGGGAAAAAAAGTAATACAATTAAGAACATCTGCTTTAACTCACCTGGAGGCAGAAAATGGGCGTTCAGTCTAAATATTGGATTCCCGGCGGCTTTATGGTGTGCTAAGTTTTTTTTTATATTTTTCTTTCTTTTTTTTTCCAGTGTGGATAAATAGTTCCTGTTTGTGGTTTGTACTATTATCGGTACATTGCAATCTGTACACTCCGTGCTTGGCCCCAAAAACATGTGTTCGCGCGTCTGTTATTTCTGACTTATGCTTTCTGTGTGCTGGTCTCTGATACTGGACCTTACGCTGGAAGCCGTAAGGTCCAAAATCACAGACCAGCACACATATAGCAATCTGTGTGGTTCCAGGGGAGGAAGTCGCGGGTGAGTTCCGTGATAGACTGCGGCCAGGCGGCATGTATTCGGTTGCAATTGGTATTTTGTCTGGCGGTGCAGCAATGTAATTTCCTATCCCTTTATTCTTTTCTGTTTCATCTCCTTCTGTTTCATCATCATGCTTCCCCACCCCTCACCTGCCTCTCCCTTTTCCTTTTCCCCAACACCCGCGCGCGCGCACACACAGTGCACACACACACACACACACACGCACACATACACACACGCACCATCACACACACGCGCGCACGCATGCGCTTACACACACACACATATACACGCACATACACACACACATACACACGCACACACACACACACACACACGCACACACACACTCTTCTATTCACACTTACTCCCATACCCTCTTCAGTTGGCTTTTCTAAGTAAGAAATGGGGGTAAATAACTCTTAACCTCTAGAATATTTCCTTGCGGCAAATAAAACTCTCTCTCTCTCTCTCTCTCTCTCTCTCTCTCTCTCTCTCTCTCTCTCTCTCTCTCTCTCTCTCTCTCTCTCTCTCTCTCTCTCTCTCTCTCTCTCTCTCTCCAGTGCCAGTGGTCGCTGCTATTTTTCTCCATTCAACGCCAAAGAGCCTCTACGTAAAATGGACATGGGAACAAAGTGATGTCAGCAAAAGGCATAGATCCTCATGGGCCCCCGCAACTGCGGGGGCTCATGAGGGTCTATGTCTCTTACGCTTGGGCCGTGTTCACTTTCTTCTCTGTAATGAAGGGGTTAATTAGTAAAAATTTGCTTGCAGTACCCTCCTTTATCCCACTATCGCCCCTTGCTCAAGCGTGCGGTAACTTTAAATACCTGTGTGTACTTTCACACTGTTAACATTTTCCCCGTCAACCGCTAGAAATCACGACTCTGGAACCAACGCTGATTTACTGTCTGCCCGGGTCATCCTAATACGAATGAGGTCAGTAAGAAGCAAAGAGATCCTCATGAACCAAGGAGTCTCAGTCGCCCAACGAACATGGATACAAAGTGGTGTCAGCAAGAGGCCTAGATCCTCACAAGCCCCCGCGTCAAGACACGGGGGCTCATGATGATCTATGCCACTTGCATTCTGACTGTCGTTTGCGGTGTTCGGAGGCAATGGGGTTAAAGCTGCGTCGTTGCGTACAGTACACCGCGTTCATAGCGGGATGCTGAAGGGTTTGAAAGGGTGATCAGGTACGACATAGGGATGTCGCCCACCCAGTAACCTGTCTGCGTTCTTGAAACATCACCTGACGGATAAACACGTCCACCGGAAGCACGTATGCAGTCAAAGTTGTAGGAAGTGCCTTCAGTTCAGTTCAATTCAGTTCGTTCAAGATGGGGATCCCTCGGTGGAAGAGCGTTCTACTCTCGTCCGGGTTCGAATCCAGCTAGGCCCGACCCCCTCCCCCTCCCACCCCCCTTCCGCCCCCCCCCCCCCCCAAAAAAAAAAAAAAAAAAAAAAAAAAAAAAAAAAAAAAAAAAACTAACCTTATTCGGTCTGAAATCACCTTCGTGATGGACAAAAGACGTTATGCTCTAAATGTTTTACTTTTTTTCCCAACCCACCAAGGCCGCACTGAGAAATCGTCCCATAGTTCCGTTCGATATCTTGACAATATTGGTCTGGTTGACTATGGATCTCTCATGTCCTTTCAAGTCTTTCCAGCGTTCACTGCCTTTATCCAGCCTCTGCTACGGAGGCGATCGATTGTGCGTTGCTCTTGGCTCTGTTCCTGGCTTTCTCACAGCGTTTGATCAGAAGTGCCATGTATTGATTCAGTTTTTTTGTTTGTTTGTTTGTTTTTTGTTTCATGATTTCACATATCTAAAAATCACAAACTGAGTCCCAGCGCCCGCATATATCCGATCCCTGCCACAGTAAGTACATTGTTGTTTCTGAAATATTTGTTCATTCAAAGACCAAAAGACAAAACCGTCCACGAAATATAAATTGGTCTCAGCAAGAGGCATAGATCCTCATGAGCCCCCGCTATCGCGGGTCTCATGAGGATCTATGTCTCTTGCAGTTGGATCGTGTTTATTTTTTTCGGCAGTGAAGGAGTTAAGAGGTTTTATCCCACTGTCGGCGAGGTTTTAAAAAGAAAATATTTCCGGATGTCCGTTCTGCATAGCAATAACCTGAGTATAATTTGTGTCGCGTGAGTGTCAGATGACGTCAACAGTTCTTTATCCGATCGTGTTCCGAGACCATGCTCCACATTCGAGGATGACCTATAGAACCCTACACTCAGACCAGGGCCACTTTGGACGCAGATTAGGCACAGCACTGCAGCTAAACGCGTGAACCATTATTGACGTCACAATAGAACTCTATAAAGCATTGTTGACGACATAGATGCAGCACTTCTTTCAGGGTTATTATAAAAATACCTAAAGAAAGCAACAACAACCAAAAAACGCTTGTGTATAGGCTCTTTCGAGTCAATCCAACCGTCAGACCGGCATGACATGAAACAGGCTTCATACGACAGTGGCCGGATAAAAACGTTACACCATGGCTGCTGATGGTTTACAATGAGCCCCGACTTCCTTTTGACAAACAGGCCATACAAAGGTATTGCATCCGGTGCATGTAGTAACTTTCCCGCAAGAAATAGTTTTAAAAAATTCCTCCCTTTTGCAATTGTTTTAGGGTGTATAACTTCAATTGTTTGCCTTTTTTGGGCGTTTTGAGCAGCAAAAGGCATGACAGGTGGTATGAAAAAAGCAAAATTTGGGTAATTTTAGTCGACCTAGTGTGTTCATGTGAGCCATATAATGGGCATGTGCACAGTTGTATGCAGACTTGCAGACGACAGTTTTGTCATGGGGTACTTTATAAGTTATTGGTCGGAGGGGTTCGCTGCACGGACCTTTGTAGGCCTGAGGGAGGTCAAAGGAATCATTGTACCCCTCAGGCCTGCCTTCGGCCTGAGGGGTACAATGATTCCTTTGACCTCCCTCAGGCCTACAAAGGTCCGTGTAGCGAACCCCTCCGACCAATAACGTATTTGTTTTCCTTCCTCCGTTTATTGTTTAGAAAAAAATCCGGTTTATGAAGACGGCCGCTTCTGTGGCGGATAGGTGACACCATTGAATATACATGTTCTGCCGGGGATTCCCAGACTGTGACGTAGCATGATTCGGTGCGAAGCGCAAGTCTTGTTTTCGCGAGTAAAAAGCTAATCTTGGCTTGTGTACAGAATGAGTCAAGCTGCAATGTCAACAAAAGGTCGTTAAAGTATTACAGTGACAGTGCTTCTTGACTGCTGTGTGATTCAGAAAAATTAAGAACTTTTTGATGAAGCGATCGGCATTTGACCACTGATGTGACAGCTTGTGCAAGTTAGCATGGTGCTTCGTGCTTTTAGATTCAAGATGACAGAAATGCTTCGAGTGTGCAGCAGATTGTCGTTGTTATATCCTAAAGTGTCATGTGTGTTGGGATATCTGGAAAAAGGAATACCAAAACAAAACGCTCATTGTTAACAGCAGGACTAGTGCTGAGATGGATTTTAAGGTAAGATTTTACTTTACAGCGTTGACATAATGTCAGATAGTCTTCGAAAATTCGGGAGATGTTTTTCTTCAGATAGTCCCGCTTTGAGTGACGTGAAAATTTGGCAATAGCGTGCTTTGTGTATAGTGTTGCTGGGTGTGTATTTTCGTTTGAGTTCTTGAATTTGTTGCTCTGTGCTTTGGTGAAATTGTGGCATATTGCCTGTTGGTGGTTGAGCAGACGACAGTGTGTTGCCGGTTTGCTAGGATTGCTGTCTCTGATTGGTTAAAAAAACAACTCGGAAGCTATTTTTGTTCCGTGGTTTCCCGAACTTTGAAAATGTCTCGGTGGAAGGCTTTTGCTGTTTGCGCTGTGTAATTAGTGGTGAAATATTGTTTAGTTGGCTCCTCACGTCGTAAAAAATAAGGCAGATGATGTGTATTACGTCAAATAGGACTACTTTAGTGCGTTTTTTTTTCTGCTATTTTGTCGAACCGAGTTGCTATCAAGACTCGAAAACGAGGTCGTAACGCGTCATCGAGAGGGCTATATAAAACGTCCGCCATTTTTCGCTACAGTGGTTTTTATATCACGGTCACATGGTACAGTTTGCGCTAAATTGACTGGTCGTGTGACGTAGGGAGGAAAACAAAGTGCATTAGAGTGTTGCGGAAAACGCTAACAGACAATCTGTTTAAGAATTGATGGAAATGTTTCTCCTGTGATATGCTCCGCGTTGATTTGTTTGTGTGGGCAGAAAGGTTCTTCGTTCATAGCTTTGTGTTGTGTTACGTGGTAGTCGTAGTCTGATGCAATCACACCAGACGCACGCACGTAGGATTCTTGTAAAGAAACTTCACTCAACTGCAACTCTTCATAAGTGGCACAAGGTTGTAGACCACACTGGAGGAACAGTTCCAACAATATTTTATTGCAGCGATGCGATCTCAGCACAATGCATCCACAATTAATGCACCAACACTGATGCACTGTTTCCTCTACAATGAATCAACACTTGACACACTGCGTCTCTCATACAATGTACACACATACTTCCTAACACTGTCTTTTATGCTATTACAGATTATACTATTACAGAACAATCCAGCAAATTCTCCCAACAAACCAATTAGAAAAAAAAACGTAACCAAAACTTATTAATATTCATTAAAAAGGAACTCTCTAGAAGTTACTACAAATTTCCACTACCCTCTAAGCGCCTTTGATACAATGTTACGAAATGTTGCCGACAACTTTGACGTCATATATGAGGTCACTAGAAAGATCGCGGCCCTGCTCGAACCTTCCAATCTGATGTAGGTCAAACTTTACAACATCGTAGCGAAACTTTGTCACAACAAAATCATCGATTGCAATTCTCCGTGCAAAAGAAAATGAATCCTACTAAAAAGGTACGTAATTCTTATCCAAAATAACTCAAATGAATTTTTCCTATGATTAATACACACATGCTCTCAAAGAATAATACAACCACAAATGTAACATGTTGCAAGAGGCTGATAGAGAAGAGTGTGTGAAAAGGAGGTGTAACCTAATTGCCCTGTTGACCCACAGTGTCACAGAGCCTTGGAGCCAGAACGTGTGTGTCAGAAGCAAGTCTTGGCTCGCAAATTATCACCACGCATGGTTTAACACACACTGCAATCAAATTTATAGTTTTCGGTGTCCTCCGCACAAGCCTTGGTGGAAAACACAACGGAACTGACGCTTAATGCTTCGTACAACTCTTTCTTTCAGCGCGCGCTTTTCCACCGCGTGTTTAGGGTTTCGTTTCAGTAGTGATTGATTGATTGTAATGTAAGCAATGAACTAGCACCCCCGCCGCAAAAAAACAACAAACCCAAACATGTGTAATCTAACTGTGATTGGTTCTGATTGATTGAAACCGGAAGCAGGATTTTTTAACGTCTTCAGAGCCGATAAAAACAGAACACGATCAAAACTGCAAGAGAAATAGATCTTCATGAGCCCCCGCAACTGCGGATCTATGAGGATCTATTCCGCTTGCTAACCCCAAGTTGTGTCCATGCTTCTCGGACGGCTGTGTCTCTTTAGCGTTGAATGAGCAAAGATTTCAGAAGTGAATCCGGCTGCGCTCACTGGCAGTGGTGTGGTTAACATGGTGTGCTGGGGAATGTACTTCTACAATCGTACTGAGGACTCTTCCATGAACAACGAAGTGTGTGTGCTAGTGATCTGCCATTTCCTGCCTTACTGCCTAGAGCCGTCATGTCCAAAATCACAGACTCCCAGTGCACAGGGACCTGAGCTGCACGAGTGAGCTTAGTCCTGCGTCAGCCACTACCCGTTAAGCAAAAGGCCATCGGGCCGACATAGGCCCGATGGCCTGTGCGCAGTGGGTAAGCGGAACACCTTGTTGAATGGCTGGCGCAGGACTAAGCTCACTCATGCAACTGACCCCAGCGGCGTAAAAACCGGGTCGGGGGAGAGTGTGTGTGAAGGAGGGGGAAGGGTGAGTGGGAAGAGGGTTGGGAGGGTCCACAGAAACTAAGTATGTATGTGTTGGTTGCTGTGAACCATGAGAAGGGGGAGGAGGAGTGTCTGACACATTGTAAACTGATTCAAATTGGAAACCAGAAGGAAAAAAAAGGTGATGAAAGCGGACCACCTGACCACCCCACCCACCTCTCTCTCTCTAACTCTCTCTAACTCTCTCTCTCTCTCTCTCTCTCTCTCTCTCTCTCTCTCTCTCTCTCCTCTCTCTCTCTCTCTCTCTCTCTCTCTCTCTCTCTCTCTCTCTCTCTCTCTCTCCTCTCTCTCTCTCTCTCTCTCTCTCTCTCTCTCTCTCTCTCTCTCTCTCTCTCATCTCTCTCTCTCTCTCTCTCTCTCTCTCTCTCTCTCTCTCTCTCTCTCTCTCTCTCTCTCTCTCTCTCTCTCTCTCTCTCTCTCTCTCTCTCTCTCTCTCTCTCTCTCTCTCTCTCTCTCTCTCTCTCTCTCTCTCTCTCTCTGTTGCCGAGTCTCTTGTCCCTTCAGAAGCAAGTTCTCAGCCCTACTCTTGCTCAGACAGACTACTGAGTTGACTTTTGTAGTACGCGAACTGCAGGATCTGATCCTTTCGTGATTCCACCATTGGCAGTGCACGAAGTCGGTAGGGCAATTAGTTCAATGAAGAATAAAAAATCGTCCGGGCCAGATGAAATCAGCCCCAAAATACTTAAATTAGCTATTCCTTATATTATTGAAACAATAACCTATATTTATAACTTGTGCATTCAAACGAATATTTTCCCAAAGGAACTTTAAAAAGCCAAGATTATACCCCTCCCGAAAACAAGAGATATGACTGATGTTAATAACTATCGCCCCATCTCACTATTGTCCATCCTTAGTAAACCACTTGAACGGCATATCCATAAACATCTCTTGGAATATTTAGAAAATCATACATTAATCCATCCCCTTCAGTCGGGATTCAGACCAAAGCACAGCTGTCACACGGCCCTAGCACGTCTAACTGATGTGTGGCTACACTCAATAAATCAGGGCGAATTTACTGGCGCTGTGGACCATAAACTTCTACTTTCCAAGCTAAATGTGTACTTCGGTAGTTTGTTTGGCAATAAATGCAGTTCTTCCTCAAATAACTACAGCCAGAAATCTCTTTACCACCATGGCACAACTCCACTTTTCGCCTCATATCTTAGCGACAGACAGCAGCGCGTCATGGTCAATGGATCATACTCCTCAAGCGGATTAGTAACACGGGGAGTTCCCCAGGGTTCAGTCTTCTGTTTTGCCTCTTTATAAATGACCTGCCGCTACATTTGACTAGCGACAATATTTCATGTGATTTATTCGCTGATGACGCCACGATTCAGACCCCGGACAAGAGTATTGATTCTTTAAATGGCCGTTTGCAGCAGGGTTTGAGCGAAATTTCCACTTTGTGCGCAAACAATGAAATGATTTTAAATCCTTCCGAAACGGAATGCATGACGATAGCAACCCGTCAGAAGCACCAGCTCAAGCCACTTACACTCAGCCTGACTATCCATAACAACATCGTTACTCCAGTCACAGAACACCGATTACTTAGTGTAATTGTTGATGACCAGATGAAGTGGCAATCGCACATAAATGCTGTATGTAAAACTGTTGCTAGAAATGTTTTTATGCTTTCAAAGTTGAAGTACTTTATCGATGTTGATGCCCGCAAGTTATTTTACAATGCACATGTCAAATCCCACATCGATTATGCGTCCACGATATGGGATGGCAGCGGTGACATACACTTGAAGAGGCTTAACTCCTTGCATCGGAGAGCAGCAAAACATATCCTACCTGATTCAGCCCTGACAACTGACGAAAGACTTAAAAACCTGAAAATTCTACCTCTTAGCAAGTATCACCTCTTAAACAAGGGTGTGGTTATGAATAAAATCTGGAATGAGATTCACCCAGAATATCTTTGTAAGCTCTTTACCAAGGCAAGTTCAGGTTATTCTACTTCAAGACGAAACTTTATTACACCTCGCCCCAGGATAGATCTATTTAAAACCAGTGTATCTTTCTCAGGCGCATCTTCTGGAATAAACTGCCTACATGTATAACACACGCTAGTTACCTCTCCTCTTTTAAGGAATGCCTCCTCAAGTACTTGTCTGCTGATACATAATCTACCACAAGTATCCGTATCAAACATGTGCTTATCGTATAATCAGTGCATGCTGCCGTATGGTTTGTCCATACTAATAATAATCGCCTAATTACATAATTCAAGTTTCTATTATAATCCAAATAATTTTTGCTGTCTGAAGTGAATTTTCACTATGATCCAAATGATTTGCTTCGTATATAGGTCAAGTTATCTGATTAGCGCGTGTCTGCGTGTGCACGCGAGCGTGTATGTGTGTGCGCGCGTCAGTTAGGTGTACTTTCTGTTTTTCGTTTGTTTTTGTATGACCGAATGATTGAATGAATTTTGTTTAATGTCACTTCATGTTTAATGTCTCCTAATTTTTCATTGTGTAATTTGGTACTATTAGTATTACAATTATTATCCTGTGTTTTGTAGAGTAGCAACGGCAAGTATGAAAAATGGCACACGTGCTAATTACTTCATCCGTTGAGAAATAAAATTTCATTTCATCTCATCTCATCTCATCTCATCTCATCTCATCTCATCTCATCTCATCTCATCTCATCTCATCTCATCTCATCTCATCTCATCTCATCTCATCTCATCTCATCTCATCTCATCTCATCTCATCTCATCTCATCTCTCTCTCTCTCTCTCTCTCTCTCTCTCTCTCTCTCTCTCTCTCTCTCTCTCTCTCTCTCTCTCTCTCTCTCTCTCTCTCTCTCTCTCTCTCTCTCTCTCTCTCTCTCTCTCTCTCTCTCTCTCTCTCTCTCTCTCTCTCTCTCTCTCTCTCTCTCTCTCTCTCTCTCTCTCTCTATCGGTTTCCATCCTCTCTCTTTACCGTGATACGTGAATACTTTTCGGAATTCATGATCATCGCAAAATAAATCGTCGTGAATCCGTGACGGTACACCCTCCCCCCTCCCCCTCTCCCCACCCCGTTTCCATGCGCCGCCCCTTCTATGCCCCCCCCCCTCCCGCACACACACACACACACACACACACACACACACACACACACACATACGGCACACACATCTCACACGAGGATCTCATACTGCTGCAGACCAGCACACAATTACTCTGTTTCTGCAGTCACAGTCACAGTACAGACTGTAGAGGATCATGCGGATCTACAAATAAGTCTATTACGAACAGCCATTTGTGCATGTAAACTCCATAGGAACTATTTGTACAACCGCTTAGCGCTGCCCTGTGATGTCACGGTCACCCGCGGTGAAACCGGAAATGATGTCATTGGTGCGCACTGGGACACCGGAAATGAAGACCCGCCATGTTTATCGCGCTCTGACGTCGGTGAGTGCACGGGGGACACGATCTGTTCAAGTCTGCAGACGATGTCTTTCAATCGCCAGTCAGACGGTCTGCCCTCGTGAGGCGGAAGGCAGCAAGTATGATTTTGTGAAAAGCGAACTTTTCATTGCAATACCATGAACATCTCGCTTTTCGCAAAATTTGACATACCGTCATTGGCTTATTGTCTGCGAGAAGCTTAGAGTTTAACCCCTTCCCTGTCAATGTACATAATATGGTTTTTTAAATCTGCGTTCACTGAAGCCACAACCGTCCAAATAACAGGGACACAAAGTGGCATCAGCAAGAGGCATAATCCTCATGAGCCCCCGCTGTCGCGGGGGCTCATGAGGATCTATGCCTCTTGCAATTAGATCGCGTTCACTTTTTCTCGGCAGTAATGGGGTTAATGCCGGTGCCCATCACTGCCGAAGACGGTAAGTCCATTTTTGGTGAAAAGCAACGCTGCTTCTTGCCAAATTAGGACACTCTAGCTATCCTTCAATACCACCTTTCGTCTGCAAGAGATTCTCATGCGTGGCTATAATACTGCCCCGTGAAGGCAAAAGACAGTAAGTCCACTTTTGCGAAAAGTGATATTTTCATTATGATACAACGAAAATCTCGCTTTTCACAAACATGGCCTTACTGTCTTTTGACTTTTTTTCAGGACATAACAGTTGTAAAAGAGGGCAGACATAGATTTTTGCCTGCACGTATCTAGCTTAGAGTAACCCAAAAGAAGAAGAAGAAAAAAAAACACTCTTAGATAAAAACAGTTATAACTCAATTGATTTATTAATATAACCCTTTGCCTGTCGGTAGCGCTGTTTGTCGCGATGATTCCTGCAGGAATCATCGCGACAAAAAGCGTCTACCGACAGCCAAAGAGTTAAAACGATGGCGGTCCCTCATCTTAGCTCGTTACAGGCCACACAGCGCAATTGCTTCCGGTGCATGTAGTAACTTTTCCTCATGAAATAGTTTTAAGAAAATATCCTCCCTTTTTGCAATTGTTTTAGGATGTAAAACATTTTTTTTTTTTTTTAATTTTTTTTTTTTTGGGGGGGCCTTTTTGGGCGTTTTGAGCAGCAAAAGGCATGACATGTGGTGTGAAGAAGAGCAAAATCTGGGTAATTTTAGTCGATCTAGTGAGTTCATAGGAGCCTTATAAGGGGCGTGTGCACAGTTGTATGCAGGCTTACAGACGACAGTTTTGTCATGGGGTACTTAGTGCATTAGAGTGTTGCGGAAAACTCTAACAGACGATTTGTTTAAGAATTGCTGGAAATGTTTCACCTGTGATATGCTGTACGTGGATTTTGTGTGTAGGCAGAAGGGTTGTTCGTTCATAGCTTTGTGTTGCAAGAGGCTAATAGAGAAGAGTGTGTGAAAAGTGGGCGTAACCTAATTGCTCTGTTGACCCACACTGACATACGAGACGAAGGTAGAATTTCTCAGGAGCCCATGTTTCCGACAGGAACTCATGAGAGCGGCGTATCCTCTTACAAGGATAGGCTTAGTTTTCTAAATTACACTCAAGACTCCGAGCAGAGATGATATACTGATACAGGACTCCGCTGTAGCTCATTTTTTCCTGGCGTGCTAACAGAGAAAATTAATTGCTCTGTGTGTGACGTCACTTCCTGTTAATGGGTTTACGTGACGAAAAACGATAACAATACCCATGAACATGAAGTGACGTTAAAATTAAATTAATATTAACTCATTCGGGACGTGCCGCACCCGGATTCGCGGCTTATGCCGCGTATCCGGGTGCGGTACGTTTCGAATTTGTTAAACGTCAACTTAAAGACACTTCATGTTGGCTGGCTCTTGCACCGTATTGCTCACGAACGAGTTTAGTAATAAACTTTAGGTATCAAGAAGGAATACATGGATGTTATTTTGTTCCATTTTATATCCGGTACACACACAAAAAAAGGCGTTGAAGGATTTACGTCACTGTTGTTGTGACAGCCGGTGACGTCAACCGGCCCCACTACGTGCGTGCGGCCGCCGGCGGTACTATTCACAGTAAGAGTACCGGCGTCTGAATCCACAAGGGGGTTAATCGGTAACAGTACCCGACAATGTCTGCACGCATGCACTAGTTGGTTCATTTG
>BTPG01000007.1:59731369-59741369 GCA_036245525.1 Semisulcospira habei
CATAACGGTCCAACACTTGTCGAAGACCGTCATTGTACAGGTCCACCAGATTATCCAGTAGATCAGAGGAAAGGCTACTAACATCAGCGACAAACACTTTCGCGTCGGTTTGAAAAACTGCAGGATCTATGGCTCTAAGTTTCTGTGACGTCACAAGCCCTGTGGGTGGGGATGGCCTGGCAACGGCCACTTTACACAACACAGCGTAGTGGGCCGACAGGTCCGGGTATTCTCGTACACCCGAAAGGGATGCAAAACTGTTTTCACTGCGCACTACCCCCCAGTCTAAAGTATGGCCGTGACGGTGTGTGGGGACAGTCACGAGCTGCGACAGTCCATGGTCATTGAGCACAGTCTACAGGCTGTTCACTTGTCCATCAGAACAGTCATCAAAGTGAAAGTTGAAGTCTCCGAATGAGAGACATCGGCACTGCTGCAAGTAAACTAGGACAACAATTCCTGGAATTCCCGAAGGAAGATGGAGCTGGACAGTTTGTTACATTTCATTGGTGGCGGGCGATAGATACACACGCACTAGGCCGATAGCTTCTCATTAATACTCGCATGTTTTTTTTTATATACGGTAATTGCATAAGCCTACAGTTTGTCTCGGCTGTCGGGTACGATTAGATCAATTATTACCTGTTCACCCTATGTGTGAAAATCAGAAAAATTTTCTGTACCACTTTTTCGGAGTCATTTGTAAAATACCTAACATAACTTTAATTTTTCTTTTACAAAAAAATACTGTCTTCTCATTAATACCCACATGATTTTTCATAAACAGTGTTTGCATAAACCTTCTTTTTGTCCCGGCTCTGGGATAAGATTAGGTCAAATTGTGACCTGTAAGCCCTAGGCATGAAAATCAGCAAGAAATTGCACAGTTTGATCCTCTAATACGTCAAATGTTAGTACTGCGATGAGTGACGTATAACATCTAGTCGTCACTATGAACACGGCGTCGTGGGACCAACGACAATACATTATAAGACATTGCACTCGGCCCGAGAGAGCGAGGACGTGTTTTGAGAGTTATTTCCCTTATAAACCTGTAGCGCCCTCTATCTGAGGAAGCACTCACTCTGTATGAGTGCTTCCTCAGATACAGAGGCTCAATGAGCTCTGAATCTGAGGAAGCACTCCCAGAGGCTCAATGCGGCTTCAGACCCGCCGCAGCACAGTCGACATGGTCTTCTCTGTGAGACAGGTCCAGGAGAAATGCATTGAGCAGCACATGGACCTCTATGCTGTCTTCATAGATCTGACCAAAGCATTCGACACCGTAAACAGAGAAGCGCTTTGGGTCATCCCCGCAAAGCTCGGCTGCCCCAGGAAGTTCACCAACATCATCCGCCTCTTCCATGATGGAATGGTAGGAGTTGTACAGTCAAACGGCGACACATCCGCATCCTTCGACATTTCCAACGGTGTGAAACAAGGTTGTGTTCTTGCCCCCGTGATGTTCAACCTCTTCTTCACGTGTGTCCTGACCCATGCAGTACGCGACCTTGAGAAGGGAGTGTACCTGAAGTACAGACTAGACGGCTCTCTCTTCGACCTGCGTCGACTGAACGCCAGGACCAAGACCATCGAGAGACTGATCCTTGAGGCGCTGTTTGCCGATGACTGTGCGCTGATGGCGCACGCGGAGTCTGACCTCCAGACCATCGTCAACAGGTTCTCGGAAGCCTCCCGACTGTTTGGCCTCACCATCAGTCTCAGCAAGACCGAGGTCCTGCACCAACCGGCCCCAGGCACGAGCCCCCCCCCCCCCTCCCCCACCCAAAGTGTACATCGAAGGCACCGAGCTGAAGACTGTCGACCAGTTCAGGTACCTTGGGAGCATCATCTCTTCTGACGGTACTATCGACAAGGAAACGCGCAGCTCGCATCAGCAAAGCCAGCCAAGCCCTGGGTCGCCTGCGCACTCGTGTTTTGAATAACAACATCAAGCTTTCCACCAAGATCAAAGTCTACAAGGCAGTAGTTCTCCCTGGCCTCCTATACGGCTGTGAGTCATGAACGCTGTACAGAAAGCACCTCAAGCAGCTTGAACATTTCCACATGAGATCCCTGCGCTCACTCATGGGCACCAAATGGCAAGATAAGGTGACAAACCTGGAAGTCCTGGACAATGCTGGCTTAGTGAGTGTTGAAGCCTTGATCTTAAAGACACAACTCCGCTGGACAGGTCATGTCATACGCATGGATGATTCTCGCATACCACGTCAACTCCTGTATGGTGCACTCTCAAAAGGCCACAGGAAGCAAGGACGGCCAAAGAAACGCTTCAAAGACTGCATAAGAGACAGCCTCAAGTACTGCGTCTTCCCGGTAAAGAAACTTGAAGCACAAGCACAAGACAGATCCGGCTGGCGTGCCGCCACCAGGAAAGCCTGCACGCTCTTTGAACACAATGGGCGCGAACGGATCACCAGTGCCAGAGCTCGCAGAAAGACAGCGTCGACTCTCCCCACAGCTACGTTCTAGTGCCCCCATTGCCCTCGCATGTGTGGCTCCAGGATTGGCTTGGCCAGCCACACCCGCACCCACAAATAGAAGTCATGCACAATGACGACATCATCGGTTTCGATGGTCTACCCATTATAAATCTGTTGCGACTGGCTGACCGAGCAAATCGAAGCATGGGGAAGACTCGCAAAGCAATTTATTTCTCAAACTCAACAAGCGAAGTTGTATCGGCATATCATTCTTCCGCTTTTCAAAGGAAGAAAGAAAGGTAAGCTAATCACTTTTAGCTCTTATTTTTGCATATACTTACGACTAGAGAATAATTGAATGGCGTACAGGATGAGTGGTCTCTCTGAGAAAACAAAATCGATTTTGAGATAAGGGTGCCGGGCGATACACAAGCATAGGTCTCGCATGTGACGAAGGTACATGAGTGATATGTGAACGGATAGCCGTTAAAAATAATTGTAATTATCTTTGAGTTTGAATCTGGGAATTTCTCCGTGCGGTTCTTCTCAGCGTTTGACACGCTTGGCAGTCACCTTTTTGGTCTGAAGTGGAAAACTGGTCTGATTGCAGTTAGACCCTCGCTCTCCACGAATTCCAAGAAATGTTATCAGTTGGAAAGTGGTCTAACTAACATTTAGATCCAAAGTAATTATACGTTCTTAGTATTTTCTTTTAAATGTAAAAGTGATCCATCCGTACATAGAAAAGTTCTCCTCTCCACTAATGTTGGATTAACGCAAGGTAGATCTAATCATTTGTGCCGCTTGTACACAGTTAGTATTACATTAGAAGGGGGCGGGAGGGGGGGGGAGGGGGGAGGAAGTTGCAACCTGAACTGTTCTCACGAGCTAGGACTACAGATTAAAGCGTTTATGTGATGTTTAAATAGTTCAATTTCATTCAGTGTTTGTTATTTTCCCAACAGATGTAAGAAATAAGTGCAGAACACTTGAAGGGTAGATTTGTTGAGACTGCCACCAGCAGAGATGCATTCACGGGCCTACAGGTTATGCTGTCCATTTTGAAAGACAGCCAGTTTACGTGTGTCACGGAAAGGCACAGTCTGTTGTGGGATGCTGTGCCAACTTCGTTTTCTATGCCCAACCCACCCGCAAAAGTGACGGCAAAGAGGCATCCACCCAGGAAGAGGGATCCTGCTACACGTGTCACTTCAGCCAGGTAATTTACATAGATAAATAAATTGTTAATATAATACGTAAACGTAAAACTCTCAAATATGTAAGTTGACCTCCCTACAAAAGAAAACAAAAATAAACAAAGAACAACAACAGCACAAGAGATGCTAGTTGTTTTCAGAACTGTAATCTTAACCCTTTGCGTGTCGATAGCGGTTTAGCCGCGATGATTCCTGTAGGAATCATCGCGACTAAAACCGTTACCGACACGCAAAGGCTTAAAATGGTTATCATTAAATTCAGTCCAATATGCATAATTTACATTCTTATGATTTTTCGATGACCAATGTTTGTTTTGTCTTGGTGTGCGCGCGCGCGCGCGTTTGTGTGTGTGTGTGTGTGTGTGTGTGTGTGTGTGTGTGTGTGTGTGTGTGTGTGTGTGTGTGTGTGTGTGTGTGTGTGTGTGTGTGTGTGTGTGTGCGCGCGCGTGTGTAAGTCAGTTACATACAATAGGAACTGATTGTTTTGAGTTGTTGATTTGAGTAAAGGTGTGGTGGTTTATCAGTATGTCATAAAATGATTTAATGCATGGTCGCTTTAATGTGTGCAGAGAAGGTCAGTGGTGAAACCAACACTGATAATGTGAGGGGGAACAGCAGCGAAGCAAACAGGGGCGGAGGAGGGGAGAGGGGATCCCCCCCCCCTTCCCCAGGCGAGAAATTCTTTACCGGCAATGCTATAACAAAGTTCCTTTTTGTTTCCCAGAGTCACCCTGGTCCTTGTTGTTTGTTATTTCGGCGAGAGATGAGAGTCGTACTCCTCTCTCTGTTGTCTGAATTTTTGGCTACTAGCAGTAAGGTCTAGTCGGGCGTTCTTTTTGCGTCAGGTCGAATGACCCAAACAAAACGTTGGAACCCCCCCCCCCCCCCTCTTCCAGGTAACTGATCTGCCCCTCACAAGAGGTGGTCAAGCCAGCGATTTACAAGAAAGCAGGCTTTCAAGAGGAATATGAAAACTGGGCGCAACAGACTGTATCACCAGAAGGAATATAAGCTGCAGGAGGGTCTCTACCTTCTGTCTTTGACTTGATTCTGATGTTGAAATATCTCCTTTTGAAAAGATTTGCAGATGTGCCAATGCGTCATAATGAACTCTATAAGGGGCGCGTCCAGTGCATACGCTTCATTGGCTTGTCAAACGTCATTGTCATGACGTATTTTTTTGTTTTTACGTAATTTTATATTTAACGTGATATGAGATTCGCTTTCGCTTCAAGACTTGGGGAAATGGTGACAAAACTAGAATTTCACGGTACAATTTCAGTCTTGCTATAATTTGTTTGAAATCAGGTTGACTTTACCTAGGTACATGCTATACTAAGTACATATGCATTTTCTTCTGAACGCGCATCGATGTGTGTGTATGCGTGTGCGTGTGCGAGCGTGCATGCGCGCGCTGCAAACATCCTCAAGAGGCATAGATGTTCATGCGCCCTCCGGGCACATGAGAATTTATACCTCTTGGAGATGCGCGCATATGTGTCATTGGTTTGTCAAACGTCATTTGCAATGACTTTTTTTTTTTTTTTTTTTTTTTTTTTTTTTTTTACGTAATTATATATTTAACGTGATATGAGTTTCGCTTTTGCTTCAATTCTTGCAAAAATGGTGACACAACTAGAATTTTACCATACAATTTCAGTTTTGCTATAATTTGTGTGAAATCAGGTTGACTTTACCTAGCTACTACATGCTATACTAAGTACACTTGGATGCTCTTCTGAAAGCGCGTCGATGTGTGTGTATGTGTATGCGAGTGCGTGTGCGTGAGTGCATGCGCGCGCTTCAAACATCCTCAAGAGGCATAGATGTTCATGCGCCCTCCGGGCACATGAGAATCTATGCCTCTGGGAGATGTGCGCATATGTGTGAGAAAGAGCGAGCGAGCGAGCGAGAGAGAGAGAGAGAGAGAGAGAGAGAGAGAGAGAGAGAGAGAGAGAGAGAGAGAGAGAGAGAGAGAGAACAATGAACAATGAACAATGAACAATGAACCTTTATTTTCCAACGGTAGAAGTTATTGGTAACAGGACCAGTTTTCAAACTTGCCGTTGCTACATCTACTACATAAATGACATAGACATGTAAACATACACATACCACACACTGACGCATGTATGCACTCGCTCACGCACGCACGCCCGCACATACGCACGCACACGCACGCTCACACACACACACAAACACAAACTTGCACACGCACGCACTTAGACACACACACACACATATACACACACGCTCTCGGACACGCACTCCAGACATATGTACGCGCATAACGCGTACGCACAAAAATATAAAATGAGTAAAAATGCAAAGTAAAGCAATACACAGAAAATCATTAAGTACATTAGAATTCATACAGCAAAGGCTGTATATATGTGCTCTCTCTCTCTCTCTCTCTCTCTCTCTCTCTCTCTCTCTCTCTCTCTCTCTCTCTCTCTCTCTCTCTCTCTCTCTCTCACACACACACACACACACACACACACACACACACACACACACACAGCATGCACACACACACACAGCATGCACACACACACACACACAGCATGCACGCACACACACACACACACACACACACACACACACACACACACACACACACGTGAGCGCGCGCCCAAAAATATCGCGTAAACACATAAAAACATTATACATAGTACATGCAGTATTCAATGTACTCTTAACACTTAGATATTATGGTCCACTGTATATTATATAAAAAACAAAAAACAGACGCTCTCTTTCTTTCTCTGTGTCTCTCTCACTCTCTCTCTCGCGCGCGCGCACACACACACACACACACACACACACACACACACACACACACACACACACACACACACACACAGACATTCTCACACACACAAACATTCACACACCTGAACACACGCGCAAGTTATCCCTGTACTGTAATGATTAGATTACGTCAGAGATTCTAGGTGTTTGAAGAGGCTCACCCTAAATGAGGTGAGCGTCTTTGCGTTTCTGATTTCTGCAGGAATAGAATTCCAGAATGAACTTCCCGAAAATGACAAACTGGTTTTGAATAAATCAATACGCGGCAGGGGTACTTTGAAATGGTGTCCATGTCTAGATGCTACAGATATCCGTTCTGAGAAAAAAGAACTCAAGTACAGTGGACATGACTGCTTGTACAGCTTGTACATCAATACACCTTTATTGAACTGAAAGTGATGGGATAGAGGGAGCATTTTTAAAGTTTTAAGCTTTTCGTCAGTTGAGAGTTCGGGATCGGGAAATATAAGCTTAGCAGCTCTCCTATGTAGGGAGTTCAGCCTCTTCAAATGTACATCACTAGAACCATCCCACACTGTTGATGCATAGTCTATGTGCGATTTGACATGAGCATTGTAGAAAAGAAGACGCGCATCTGTGTCAGTAATTGTTTTCAATTTTGACAACATATACAGGCCGCTGGAAACCCTTTTGCACACATTATTAATATGCAGTTGCCATTTAAGCTGATCATCTATAGTGACCCCTAAGAGGCGGTGGTGTGATACTTGCTCAATTGGGCTGTCGTTTATACACAGACTAAGAGAGAGCGGGCATAGCTGGTGCTTTTGACGTGTGGTTATAACCATACATTCTGTTTTTGACGGATTCAGGGACATGGAGTTGGAATGACACCAGTCGGTGACCTCACGCAGGCTTTCCTGCAGACGCGTGCTAATTGCAGCTACATCTTTGTGAGGAGTATGTAGTGTGCAGTCGTCAGCAAACATGTCACAAGAAATATCCTGGCAACTAATATGCAGTGGAAGGTCATTGATAAATATGCACAACAGCAATGGCCCGAGGACAGAGCCCTGAGGCACTCCGCTTTTGACGAGACCATACGAGGAGTAGGATCCATTTAACAGTACTCTTTGCTTCCTTCCGCTTAAATATGAAGTAAACAATGAGACAGCACCTGCATTGCAGAGATATGCTTGAAGTTTTGACAAAAGAATGTTATGATTTACAAGGTCAAAAGCTTTCTTAAAATCAATAAAGATCGACCCAGTTATTTGGGAGTTATTTATGGATGCTAGCCACGCATCAATAAGTCTTGTCAGTGCCGTGTGGCAAGAATGCTTGGGGCGAAAGCCGGACTGAAATACGTGCAAAAGACTGCGACTCTCCAAATATTGATAAAGGTGTTTGTGCACGTGTCTTTCAAGAGGTTTGGAAAGGCTGGATAATATTGAAATGGGTCTATAGTTATTAACATCCGACAGATCTTTTGACTTAGGCAAAGGGATAACCTTGGCTTGCTTCAGTTCTGATGGAAACATATTTTGTTGGATACATAAGTTATAAATATACGTTAACGATTCTACTGTATAGGGAAGGGACAGTTTCAGTATTTTAGGGCTGATCTCGTCAGGTCCCGATGACTTTTTGTTTTTCAGTGACCCGATCAGTTTTCCTACTTCATACACAGCTAGAGGCGGTATAGAGAATGGGGGTTTGTCCTTAGTCTTCTGCTTACAAAAGTTAAGTAGGGCCTCCGGGCATGTGTAAGACGCGTTACCGCTTGAGGGTATGATTGACTCGGCAACAGACAGAAATTGTTTATTAAAAGTTTCTGCAGTAATACTAGAAGGAATGGCTGACGATTTCTTGCTGTTACCTCGGGTGACGAGATTAACCGCGCGCCGGCCCAGAGTGCGGCAGTATCTCTGTCTTCTTTAATCATTCGTTCAAAGAGAGACTTTTGAGCCCTGCGTACCATAGACTTGACACGGTTACGTTGTTTTTTGTATTCGCTAATGTTTTGTATTCTCCTTAAGTCATTTCTCAATCTCATAGCTTCGATTATTTCTTGGTTTAGCCAAGGCGGTAACGTGGTTTTTTACCCGCTTTTGCCGCAAAGGGGCGTGTTTGTTAAGTACTCTTGTAAAGAGTCCATACCAAACAGCCAGAGCCTTTTCAGGGTCAGTTTCGTTATTAACGACATTAAATGGTGTTTGATCAAGGTCTGCTAGGAAAGCAGACTGATTAAACTGTTTAAATGAGCGATACGTTATAGTTGTGTGCCCGTTCTTACGATGCACTGGCAGTTTTGTTGACCATGAACACACAGTAGGAAAGTGATCACTGATGCTGAGGTCAGGAACACTAACATTGAATACACTAAGGGGACGGCTGGTGTAAATGTGATCAATGAGTGTTGCGGTTGTTTTTGTGATCCTAGTAGGGGCCGAAACTAACTGTTCTAAGCCTGTTTGTGTGGTGATGCAATCCCATGCGGTATGGGGCTTCAACATATCTATGTTAAAGTCGCCTAGTAGCAACGCGTCACAGTTAGGTAAGCCAACTTTTTCTACTGCATGCAAAATATCATCGTACCATTCAAACTTGGCTGCTGGGTTACGATAACAAAAGCCGACGAAGACGGGTTTAGTTTTTGGAGCCCTAAATTCTAACCAAATGCACTCAACTTCCGGAGTTTCTAAGTCCTCACGCCTTTTTTACTAAATGTTGGATTGAGTTATGGATGTAAACGGCAAGCCCAGTTTGACCAAGTACACGAGGGTCACGTCGAGTGATGCTAAAGTTAGGTATGTGAACGGCTTCATCGCTTATGTCCGAGTTAAGTCGCGTCTCACTAAGACCAAACAGGTGGAATGGTTCAGACGAGTTTAGAAAAACATTCAAATCGGCCACCTTGTTAAAAAGATGGTAGATGTTCAAGTGACCAGTTTGAAGGCTTCCGTGTGTCTGAGCATTATGGATCATATTGAATTCTAATTCTCACAATTGAAGTGCAACACAATACAAAAAAATATAAACAGAGAGAATAAGAATAAAAGTGTCAACGCAGTAAAACGCGGCTGAAGTTATAGCACCTCGTATCAAACGTCACAAACGGTGTCCAACACAGCGTTATCAAATGAAGATCGCTTTTGATTAATAGTGTATCCACGTATGAATGCCACGCAAGCTGTCTAAATAGTGACTGTGGTATAGCACACGTATCAGATGTCACACGTGAGAGAGAGAGAGAGAGAGAGAGAGAGAGAGAGAGAGAGAGAGAGAGAGAGAGAGAGAGAGAGAGAGAGAGAGAGAGAGAGAGAGAGAGAGATGATGATGAATCTTTATTTATTCAGGATAAAGCTATTAGGCAACTCAATGCCTGTCTTACAAGCTGTCCTGTAAACAAACAACATAACAGGAAAATAAACATAGCATGCAAATAATAACAATAATAATAAGAAGAAGAAGAAGAAGAAGAAGAAAAACTACGGAATAAAAAACAAACACAATAGGTGAATCAATGAAAGGGGGAAAAAAAAAAAATTCGTATTGGAGAAGTTG